>CAUYRH010069880.1:0-36454 GCA_963574655.1 Perodicticus potto
CCCAGGCTGGATTTGAACCCGCCAGCTCAGGTGTACGTGGCTGGCGCCTTAGCCCATTGAGCCACAGGCGCCGAGCCAAGTCCATGTATTATCCTTGAAAAACACATGCCAGGTTTGACAGTAGAGCTTTGCAGTATGCAGCTTGGATTTTATTCTCAGTTCTAGTAATTACAGAAGTTACCTAACACTTACCTTAGATAAGCTTTTATTTGCCACGTATAAAATGGGAGCAATTATATTAACAATATCTGTCTCCTTTCTTTTATTCTTAATATTAAAACGTTCCTTTGGAAAGCCTGACACATAATTAGTACATAATAAATGACATATAATTACTAAGAGTTTCCACCATCAATGACATTATTGTCATCATCATTCTGTTTCCATTAATAATTCTTGTACATTTATTTTAGGGAAATATGGCAGTACTAGAGGAAGAATAAGAATCCTTTGGATTTTCTTTTTTTTTTCATTTTAGGAAATCCACTAAAAATGAAATGTCCTGCCATAAGGGTATGTGTGCTAAGTTATCAGTGAGTTTCTTTGTTTCTGGGAAGAATCTTTCAACTCCGTGTGGTAACTTGCTCATGCTGCTCAGAGGCAGCACTGGTCCTTTTACCTGTCTATTTTTTTTGGCCATGGCTAGGTTTGAACCCACCAGCTCTGGCGTATGGGTCCGGCACCCTACTCCTTGAGCCACAGGTGCTGCCCTTTACCTGTCTTTTTAAAGGATAAATCAATGATTATTTAACACGTGATATGATTTGTTGATAAGATCACAAAATAAGTAAACGATGATAAAATATTGTTTATTGTTTTTCTTGTTGAATATATAGTTAACTTTTTGACATTTTTTAAAAGGATTAAGTCACCTTATAAATAGGCAGTACAGTGTAATATATGACTCAGGGTAGGATATAATAAATGAGCTCATTTCAAAAACTATTTTCTAGATTCAGAAGCTTTTAAACATGTAGGAAAGAACTCAAGACCTTCGCTTATATCTTTAGTATCAGATGACGATACTTCCCCTCAGCTAATAATAGGAATAATGACGACATCTTATTTCTGTTTAGCTCTGATATGATCAGAGAAGCAGCAAGGGTGTGAAATTCCAGACTTGGAGAAACACAGTATAGTGATTTTAGCCTAATAAAACAGATGGGAAAATAACCTGAAATATTCACTTTTACACAGTATCAACCTCTTGCTTGAAATACCACGTACATTGGCACTGAACATTAAATCTCATCTGTACACAGATGGGAGGATTTCTCTAATCAATAAGAGAGCTAGATAGTTCCAGGTGTAAACAAAACATTTATTGCAAATAGTAAGGGGCACATAATGGAATCTAACTTGTACTAATTGGTTCATATTATCAGGTCTATGAATGATAATGCTCCTAATAAAACAATAATAGAATAAAATCCCAAGCACGCCAATAAACCTGCTGCTGGAGTTATTTAACGTGCTTTTTTTTTTTTTGCAAGGAGCGTGTGCTGCTCCTTTAGATTCCATGACGCAGCAGATCGTTATCATCCCAGTAGCTGTGTGTGACACTACCAATAGCTGATAAGTGGGGCAGGTTAGTTCATCGTGCTGTATCTCTAATTAGCACTAAAAACATGCACTGCAAATGATAGCAGAGAAAAGACTTGACCTTGCTAAATTAGACTCTTTGGGGTGAAGGCAAATGAAGCTCTATTTTCAGAGAGAGAAAGCCTATTGTGTGGTTATTGAACAGTACCCACTTTGGGAGAGTCACCTCTGCCATCAAAACACCATGTATCCAGTCAATCCGTAACACCATATTGCTGCACAAAGAGCTCCCATTCTTTCCCAATCATTCCTTCCACGGGTCCCTCTCCCTAACCCCCAAAAGCAGGTTAGATTACCTTTCTCGCAGTGGCTTCCTGTGAATCCGGCTGGACAGACGCATTTGTTAGGAGCCACACAGGTTCCACCATATCTGCAGCCCTCTTCACAGAACGCTGTCACAAAAGGATAAGGATTTCTCTCAGATAAAATGCAATAAAGACACGGTAAACAGCATGAGCATTGAAACAATCCTTTCTCTTGTCACATAGGAAATAGAAGTCTCTGCTGATATATTTTGATAAGTTTCCAGACACAAAAATAAATAAATGGAAGAATACCAAATTCACTGGTTTATATGAAGTAATAAATGTTAAGTGTCTGGAAGATGGCTGGCATGTGCCAAATGGTAGCAAGCATTAGGAGTCATTGTTACTATTATTAATATTATTGACATATTTAAATTCAAACAGGATACACTGAATAACTAGAAAATGTAGGCTCAGAGTAAAGGCAAAGGGGTTTTTTTTTAATGCTCACATTATGCAATCTACTCTTTTTCTGTAAACATATTTATTTATTTTTATTCATTTTTTTTATTGTTTGGGATTCATTGAGGGTACAAAGAATTAGATTACACTGATTGCAGCTGTTAGGTAATTGTCTGCCATCCACAAGAGGCGTGCCATATACCATGAACCCCCCCATTCCTTCCCATCCCTCTGTCCCTTACACTACCCCTTGTATTAGCTCATCTACTGCCTCCATATTAGAATTGAGCACACTGGACTCTTGCTTTTCCATTCTTGTGATGCTTTACTAAAAAGAATGTGGTCCAGTTCCATCCAGGTTAATACAAAAGATGTCAAGTCTCCGTCTTTTTAATGACTGAATAGTATTCCATGGTATACATATACCACAGCTTGTTAATGCATTCCTGGGTTGGTGGGCATTTAGACTGTTTCCAAGTTTTGACGATTGTAAATTGAGCTGTGATTAATTAAAAAAAAAATCCCATACAACTAAGGCTAATCTTAGTAATAAAAAGAAAGTTGGAGGCGTCACTCTACCAGACTTCAGGCTATATTACAAGTCCATAGTAATCAAAACAGCATGGTATTGGCACAAAAATAGAGACATGGACATATGGAACAGAATAGAAAACCAAGAGATGAAACTAGTCTCTACTTGCCATCTGAGCTTTGAGAAATCAGTAAACATCTTTAATGACAATAAAAATCTTCTACATTTAAAAAAAAAAAGTTTTGGTAATTGATACAATTTTTGCTAACATAATAAATTTGATGAATCTCTTACTTTTGAACATACAAGCTGTTTCTAATACTTTGGTAATAAAAACAATGCCTTGTTTTTATAACCTCAAATTATTACTTCACGGAAATAGCATCAGTGTGGAAAGGCTGGTTCAGTGGGGACAGACTTTCCTAATTGTTTTGATGAGCATAACATAGTGATTTTAAGTCTTCCTAGACCAGGCCCGTTCTCCTTACTACACACTTGCACAACTTAGAAGAACATAGCTCCACGTGCCTTTTCATTTCAGTATTAAATACAACTGCAAATTTCCCTGTAATTAATTGTCATCTCCCACCTTGTCCATTAGACTGTAAGACCCTGTGAATAAGCAAAATAATTGTTTCTACAACCATTGTATCCTAGCCTCAGTATATTATCACATAGTAGATACTCAAAAAAATTGTTAAATGAATTAATATATATTTTTTAGGTTGTTCTGACAGAAAAACTCTTGCTCTAACAATTCTGAAGCATTTCCATCCAGAATAATTTATTACCAAACCTTGCTAGATAACTATTAATTTAGTGTGCTAAACCTGAAAAATTTCTGATTAATGAAGTTGATTACAACCACTAACCCTGAATTTATTTTATTCCTATGAGCGCAAGGTAAGTAAATGTTTTAACTTCTCACTGTAGTTAGTAAGTGCCACCCTGGAAAACTGTCATGCCTATATTTTGCCATCATCAAAGAATTAATATAAATCCAACATTAAAAAGCCACGAGTTGTGTTTAGATGGTTTAATGCTAGTCCAAGTACGTGAAACCTCTCACAATACTGTAATTTTCCACATCATTTAATATTCCTTGGATGATTTAACATTCTTTAGCTTAAGCAATTAATTTGAGTTCCTTTGCCTCTGCCAGAGGACAGCATGTACTTTGGAATTCAAATACCATTTCCTATTTCTAGCATCCTAGTACACTTAGCCTAGTCAAAAAAAATATTTAGACAGTGTCTGCCTTGGGGTGTTCATCACAAAAACCAAGATATATAAAATACATGGATACAAATGCATGCAAAATCTCCTGTCCCCCAAATCACACTTTGTGGGCTCTGATAACATACATTTCGAATAACATATTTAAAGTTAAGCTCTGCAATGATGTCAGTGACAGAACGGTAAAGTGTTTCTGCAAGCTAAAAATAACAGATGGAAAGCAGGCGAGAAAAACTTTCAAGTGTCACCACAAGAAGACAGGGGCTTGAAAATAGAAGTTTCTTTAGTGCACACTTGAAACAAGACTTCATCTAAATTCTGCAGACCTATTTAGGAGACTCGGTGCTGTTTCACAGTGGCTGGGCTTACTCAATCCTTAAGTAAAAATAACACAGCAGAAAGTTTTATGAAGAGAGTAAAAGATGTTTTTAATGTCCTTAGGATGTATAGATGTCGTAATCAATAGGGTGCTATGAGGATGAAATGAGTTAACATTTGAAAAGAACTTAAAATACTGTTCAGTACATAATGTTACATGTGTCCTGATAAATGAAATTAATTCATGCCGATATCATTATGAGGCAGGGACCAGGAACAAATTGTCTAACACGCAGATGATACAAACATCCTACAAGGTATTGGGTTTCACCCAAGATTGAGCTTACGGCATCCCTTTTTATTTATAATTGATTTAGTTCCTAACATGGGTTGTATTAGCCCTTATCACAAATATATCTGATAGGTATTATTATTTCCATTACAGAAATGATGAAACTGAGGTGTAGAAATAAAGCGCTCTGTCGAAGCCTGCACAGCTAGTAAGTGGTAGAGACAAGAGTTAGGTAACGGCATCTGTGCCTTTCAAATATGCCTCTTTCTTATATGTTACAGTGCAGGCTTATCTCCAATCAGGCATTCATAAGGGCAGGTTCATTTATGTATTTTTGAATAATTTCGAGAGGGAATTGACTAAAAATTACAACCAAAAAATAGGGCCAAATTGCACATTTTGCATTAACAAATGGAGCCAGGTACAAGTTCACATACCTATGACCTAATCTCTATTTTTGTGTGAGACTAGTTGCATTCCTCCTAATCTAAGCATGCTTTATTATTATACACAGATTTTTTAAATACATTTTACATTTTGTCTGGAATAACCAAGAACTTCATTGCCTATTTAAATTCTAGAAAATATAATAAAGCAATTTCAAAAGAAACAAAAGCAAAGAAAGGACATGTCATCTGAAATGTAAACTACTTTAGGGAAACTGCAATCACGTAAGTTTTTCCTTAAATAGCTCATAAAATATCAAAATACATTGGTATATCTTATTCTAAAGACTGTAGATGGATTATTTATATCAAATAGGCTCGTCTTGAACTTAGCACTTCCAAAAAAAGAAGTCATAGGCAGAGGATTTATAATTTGTACAGTATTAGTTGACACTAGTACCAAAATAAGTAGCTGGGTCATCTCTATATTCTCTTTCTAGTTTGTAGAGAGATGGACTGGTAGAAATTAGATGTTCTAAATTCTTGTTCTGTTTTTATTAGACATGTTATCGACAGCAAATCATTCCTGTGCCTCAGTTCTCTCAAGAGTAAAACAGTAACAATAATAATAACACCCATGCTGTGAGGGTCAAATTCAACTACCATCATAAACCACCCAACACAAAGCATGACAATGGAATACTCAAGAACTGGACATGTTGGTCGTTATCACCTGGACTCTGCTTATCCAGATAACAACACCATTATGATGAACCAATTTCCCTTCGAGATTCTGAAGATGCAGCAGTAGTAAAGCAAAGATCTCTTTCCTATGGAGCTTGTTCTTTAGTGTGGACTCATTGTCACTCCTTCTTTGACATAAAGACTTCCATAATATCATGTGATTTGCAACAGAATTTGGAAGTACAGCCCCTTTGCAAACTCAGAGAAACACAGGTACCACATGTATGTGACATAATATGCTGCTCCTTTGTCAACCACAATCCAGATTCTGAAGCATGGCACCAATAGGTTGTAGATATACAATAACAATAAGAAACCTGAAGCTGTCGTTGTAGTGCCATTTTTTATTAACGTCTGCCCTGGAGGAGATATTGGATTGGATCAACTCTAAAGTGATACTCTTCTTATTATCGAAAGGACTGTTTCATGGGCAAGAAAATAAAATCACATAACTAAGAGTTGAGGAAGATTTAATCCACAGAAAGGGAATTTGTTACATTAAAAAATTCTCAGCATGTGAAATAAGATTTGGACATTAAGGGGAACAAAACAAGAAGGTGAGTTTGCAGATGCCAGGGCTGTGGATACCCAGTATCATCGATATGTGCTCAATTTGAAAAAAAAGAAAAGTTTTACACTAGTAAAAAGTAACAGCCCTTCACGTTCTTCTCATGATCCTCTTAAAGTTAACTGGCACGTATTTAGTTTCCGGGAACTCCCTGAAATCCTGACAAAATAAGCCAACACACAAATTTCAGTACCATCTGTTGGGAGGAAACCTCTCCTCCCTCCTCCTTTCCTCGAGGAAGCATTTTCCTTCAGCCCTGTCTGACTTCTCTCTGCCGACTTTGCTTGTTCCACTCTAAGAAGGTAGAGGGGGTTATTTTCTTGGTAAATTTGAGAAAAATACCAGGATGATGCTTGTCAGGGCAGAGGAGCAGAAGGATGGGCTGGGAAGCACCACAGGACTGGAAGGAGACACGTTTTGCATTTCTGGCTTTATTTAGCAGTAGTATGTTACTAGGTGTGAATAACATTGTTAAAAATAGCATCAGCTTATTGAAATAAAATCTGCCCACCAGGAACGATGGTTACAAGGTATCATGAAGCAAGGATTACAATTGATTTGATTATGTGCACCTAAAATCCAAAGGGGGAGGAAAACATTTAAATCTGGTTACGCTCAGCAAAGCATCGTGTCCACTCTGCTTCTTCAGACTACGTGGCCATCTTTCTCACTTCCTCAATGCTTTCCTCTCTGGGATGCAGTGGGTAAATCCGTCTTATTCCATGTTCCTTACTAGCAAGCCAGCTGGGTATACAGACTTAAACTCATGTTCTCCAGCCCAGTTATTAGATGCTAGTAACTAAGGTGGCATCATTACCTCCACATTTGATTTTTTGATTTTATTCCTTGCCTTGTTTAGAGTATGATATTTATCAAATGCCCTCTCAAATATGTCACAAGGTGGGAGGAGGGACAGTGCTACTATCTCTTGGCGGGTAGAGACCAGAAATGTTGCAAACATCCTACAATGCACAGGACAGTCCCATCTGGCAAAGAATTACCTGGCTCAAAATGGCAATGGTGCTGGGGTTTAGAGACTCTGCTCCAACTTTACACAATTTAGTTCATTAAGCATTTATGGGAGCAAAATTCTGTTATTTTAATCCCTTTTTTGCAATGCCCTCTCTCAAATTCCCCCACAAAAATTTAAAATACAGAGAAGATAAGAGTAAAAACCAATCAGATGGCTAGTTTAACATATAATACCTAACATCAAGTGTCTGTAATTCTTTTTTTTGAGACAGAGTCTCACTATGTTGCCCTCAATAGAGCACCGTGATATCACAGCTCACAGCAACCTCAAACTCTTGGGCTGAAGCGATTCCCTTGTATCAGACTCCCAAGTAGCTGGGATGACAGGTGCCCGCCACAATGCCCGGCTATTTTTTTGTTGCAATTGTCATTGTTGTTTAGCTGACCTGGGCCGGGTTCGAACCCACCAGCCTGGGTGTTTGTGGCCGGCGCCCTACCCGCTGAGCTCTGGGCACCACCAAGATGTCTGTAGTTCTTATTTTTCATACCATCATTCTGGTCTCCAGCACACAGTATGTGGCATAATTTACTACTTAATTATTTATTTCAAAAATCTCCTCCAACACTATCACTTACTACATGTTTTTATTAGCAGTTCCTCTCCTCTTCAATAGTCATGATAAAAATAAGAACAGCAATACTAATAGGAAATTCTGCTTCTTGAAAACTTGTTCAACGCCAGGCACTGCAGTAAGAGCCTTATAGTCAGAATTCCATTCCGTCCTCACAGTCATGCTGTGCAGCAGTCATATTTTACTCACTGGTAGCTGAGAAAGCTGACTTGGAAAAGTGAAAGGTGGCTCTGCTGCTCAGGGGCACCCTGCGTTTTAAGCTGAGCATCTTCATCACATCACCACGCTGTCTCCACTCGAGGCTCTGCTTCCCACCAGACGCAGTAATGCGCTGGTTGCTGAGAAGTCTACAACTAGTCAGGACAATTGCCCCCATCGTGAAACAGCTCAAGGTTGAGTAGCAGAGAATGACACATATAAACCCAAGCCTAATAAAATGTGATAAATGCTCCTGCAGCAGTGCAAACAAAGTGACGAGAGGACACAGACTGGGGCAAAGCTTCACCACGGTGCAGAATGAATGGGAGGTTTGCCAGGTGGAGAAGGGCAGGAAAAGGGACAAGGTTTTGTCCTGAGGAAAGTGACTAAATAAAATCAATAGATACCAAGATGAGAAGCTGGATATTAAAAGAGAATTTGGGGGCAGGGGGGATGGGGGAGGGAGAGTAATTGGTGGGATCACACCTACGGTGCATCTTAGGAGGGTATAGGTGAAACTTACTAAACGCAGTATACAAATGCCTTCTTATAATAACTTAGAAACTGCCACGAAGGCTATGTTAACCAGTTTGATGAAATATTTCAGATTGTATATGAAACCAGCACATTGTACCCCATGATTGCATTAATGTACACAGCTATGATTTAATTTAAAAAAAAGGGAGTGTGGCAAGATATTCAGGGAAGAAGGGGCACTTTAGGATCATTTTAGGATACCCTTAACCTTCCCGTCTCCCCCTACCTCTGACATCTGTTGGTTACATTAAAGCACAATAATTTACTGCCTGAATGTCTGCATACAGACTTTTCTTCTGTCCGCTACTTCAGTTAGTTGGTTTAAGATTGTGTGTTGTCCATTTCTTCTGCTAGAAGATAGGAAGAAACAAGCTTTTTATCAGAGACCCTCATAGATACATTAAACATTCAGAAACACAAACTTTACTCTTAGCATGTAGAAAGCATTCGGATATTTTCTACTGTGTTCTATTATTTATAAAATGCAGCTATAATCCAATCGCTTGTTTTCAGAAACTACTAAATCCGTCGTTTAACCATCACTCGCTCCGTGCATTCTTGGTGATCCTCTGTCTCCTTCTAGCCCCCCCATAGCATATTGTGATAGGATGGGGGGCTGGGGTCATTTTTAAGTTAGTCATGAAATCTTCAAATTGAGATGTTTTGTGCTTCTTTGCTTGAGAAAAATTGACATGATAAGAAAATGTCTACAAGGGCTATTCCATAGATATACTTCCAACAGAGATAATACGAACATCAAAGTTGATAACATTTACTATCCTCCTGGCCTTTACCAAAAAAAAAAATCTCCACTACAGAAGATGATCTAAATGGTTGCGTGATAGATTGAGGGAGGAGATAATGAATTATTTTACATTTTAATTTGATAAGTACAGATGCTTCTTTAACCAGACTGTGAGCTTCTTAGGGACCAGGGTCATGTTTTTTATAATCTTGTATTCTTCCACATGACCTTGAACTAGAGCAATAGTAAACTTATGTTTATTGATGGCAGTAAATTTATTATATAAGATAAAATTAAAAAAAAGATAAAATGAAATAAAAAATTTAAGGAGTATTGTGTATAAACTAACTATATCTTAAAATTTGAGATAAACTTATAATGAAGTCGGATCAATCCAACTTAAAAAGAAAATCTATCAAGCATCTACTATGTGCTGGATATTATATACTCTAATAATGTCTGCTCTCTGCTCTCCAGGACCTCTTGGGACTAATGCTCTCCCTGAGGGCAATGTCCCCTTCCCCAGGAGACAGTTGGCAATGTCTACAACATCTCTAGTTGTCACAGCTAAGTGTCACAGCTGGTGGGTCTAGATCAGGAATGCTGCTAACAATCCTTTGGTACACAGGAAAGCCCTACAACAAAGAATTATCTAGCCTAAAACCTCTACAGTATCAAGGTAGAATAAAGGCAGACAGTTCATTGTGTAAGTCATTCAGTGATAATAAACAAATAGCACCCTGTCTGTACCAGGGTTTATACTAAGACCCAGGGCTCTAATAAAAGCACACAGATAACAGTATTTCATCCTATGAGGTTTTTTTCTAGTAGGGAAGATACAGAATAAACCAAATAAACATGTGACACAGGATGTTAGATGATGGCCAATGACACGAAGAGAGATAAAGCAGAGCAGGTGTGGAGTGAATGCGTCGATGGAGAAGGTCATAGTGACATAGGGTGACACAGAAGGGTCATCAGTGAGAAGGGAACCCTTGAGTAAAGGCCTACAAGAGAGAAAGAGTGACCCATATGTTTACTGAGCAAAAGAATGTTTCAGGCAAAGGTTGCACAGGAAGTGCAAAAGCTCTGAGGAATGAAGCGTACAGAGTCCGCAGGGCCTCAGAGATGCGGGCAGCACAGCCGGGCAAGGTCCACTGGAGGGTCAGAGAAGGAGGGAATGGTACTGCCAGAAAGTCAGGAATGGCTTCATCAGAAGCTGAATTTATAAAAAAAAAAAAAGGGTAGGTTTTTTTGAGTTTAAAATCTCTGGAAGATACAAATAGAAGAATCATATAAAAGAAAGAACAGTTCAAAGGGAAACCACCAAGAACTTGAAAGTAAGAAATAGTCAACCTTAACCGTGTGGTCAAACATGGACACGTGCCCTAGACAAGTAGATCCCCGGGTTCTCCATCCGTACGGCCTTTGGCTTAGAAAGAACCTCATTCTGAAAACAGACAGTCTACCTTCTAGGCTTGGTTCCACCCCTTATTGGCCCAGTCATTTTTGTCAAATGGCTTAATCTCCATGGGCGTCATATTCCTTATTTGTATAACCAGAACAATAACAGAACCTGTATTTTCCTGGTACTGCTGGAATGAAATGAGACAGTGCAAGCAAAGCACTTGGCCTAGTCCCTGTCCATAGCACATGTTCCCTAAAGGTTAGCTCCTCCTAAATCCATCATTCCTGCTTTCTCTACACAGGTGATTTTCACCTGGTGTGTCATGAGAGGACCTTAGGTGTGCCACAAAAGTCTTTAAAGATCATTAATTAAATCACTTTCAAAGAAAGTTCAAAGCACAGTAAGTATTTTCCTTTTTATTTTTGATCATCATAATTTAAGTGCCGTGCAGAAGCTCACCTATAGGTGCCAGTGGGCTGTGAGATATAAAGGTTGAAAAGTATTCCTCTAGACTGATGAACACAATGCAGCATTTTCTTTCCAAATATCAAAACGTTTTGCGAACTGCCTCTCACTAACCAGTTCACAAATCAATGCCAGGGTTTAAGAGCTTGTTGAGTACTGACATCAATAGCAAGGAAAATGATGAGGAATTAAGACAAAAATCTAAGAAGAAGAATAGGAAAAAAAAGACGATATTCGCACTTCAAAAAGAAAAATTCAGGAAATTAATTCAGGCTTCTCTGGAAAACAAAGACAACACGATATTATATTTCTGCCATGAAAACGCTGAAATCAATTCAGAATTTGATGTTCGGCATTTACAGGAGTACTAAGAAATGGGAGCCCAAAATGCTATCTGTGAAAAGCAGTTGAGAAAGTCCTGGGTGAGAAGGTCAGAAGGTTTCCTATTGCACTTCCATATCCAAGTAGATGCTTATATTACCCCTACAGGTCATAGTCTAGACACTTTTAAAGTAATAAATTCCAGAAAATTCTCCCAGGTAAAAGCATTCTGCAACTTTATATAACTACATGGAATTAGATGTGAAATCTTAAATGAAATATGAATCCATGCAGCAGTGATAGTAGCTGGGTAATTTGGGTGCACCAGAGTTCTCAAGGTTTTCCCCTTTCCCACCTCCACCTTGAAACCTGAATACCTCCTCAGACTGGAGAAAACATGAGTGCCTCTGTTTAAAAAGCACTTCACGATAATCTCAAAAGAGTATCTGTAATGGCATCTTCATTTTGGAGATGAGGAAGTGAGAGGATAGAAGTTAGATGGCTTATCCAAGAGAAAATTAATTACAAGGCTGAGGCTAAGAATTCCAGGCTCTGGAATTTTCCGCTCATGGCCAGGATTCAGCACCTGGTATCAGGTGACAGAGAAGAAATACCAGCTTCACTCAATGGCAAAAAACTTGTTTGAGGTTTAAAACTGGGAAAAGACAGAGGGAATGGAAGTAAGGAAAGAGGGAAAGAGGAAGGGTAAAAAAAAAAAATAGAGAAATGAAAAAGCCATCAGATCCTGGGCTTTGGCTGCCAGGCCATGCACCCTGGCCATCATATCCCACTGAAAACACTGTCCTCATCCCCACCCCACTCCAGGTCCCCAACACACATGGAGACCGAGGCTGTTCTATGATAGATCCTGGGCACACAACCTAGGAGCAAACCTCAGGCCTGTGATTTTATATGTACATGAGGTAGAGCTCGTCTAGAAACTTCTGTAAGCCTTATATTCCTCATGACAAAATAAATGGAAAGTCAAAACAGCATTTTCTCTATCTGGCTATCATCACGAATAATGCAACTGCACATTGCATGTTTAGTTCCAGAGAATTAAGATATTAATTAGTATTGACATCATTAATAGTATGAGTTAGACATATCCACATGAGGAAATCTATCTGGGTAAAATACACTAATATGGGAAAATAAAGGTAAATAAAACCCTAACATACAGGGTGATCAGGTGGTTATTTGTTAAAAATACACAGTGTTGGCAGCACCTGTGGCTGAAGGGAGTAGGGCGCTGGCCCCATATGCAAGAGGTGGTGGGTTCAAACTCAGCCCTGGCCAAAAACTGCAAAAAATAAAAAATAAATAAAAATAAATACACAGTGTTTCAATTTCATGTTTGAAGATTCCAACCAAAGAATTCAGCATTAGAATTATTAATAATGGTGTTACAGGATCAAAAAAAATTCTAAAGAGCTCTGCTTGCTGTAGGATTCAAAAAAACATATATTTCACCTTTCTTTGGCTGCCTTCAAAGTCGAAACCCAGGGTCCTCTTAAATCAGCATGTGTGATTAATAGCTGCTCTCAGGCCGCACACAGCACCGGCCTCAGGCCATCACCGCTGCCCTGGTGATCTGCCTCTCTAGATGTTTAGCTATATCTCATCTACAACACGCACTGCCCTCATTCTTGTGCTAATGTTATTTTTGAAAGGCTCAAAATCCCTCAAAATGTATTTCTAATTTATAGGCAGCATGTTGGAAGTAAAAAAAGGACAGTCCATGGAAAAACATACACTCCTACATTAATCACCAGCTGTGACCTTCAAACTTATTCTTGTTCTCCAATCCTCAGTTTCCCCACTTATGAAATGAAGATGTCAATATCTCTTCTTCAGATTGTGATGAAGTGTAAATAAGATAAATATCAAAGGAAGGAACACAGGAGCTGATACATCACCTTCCCCTCCAGATTTATACACTGTCACTTCTCCCCAGCAGCTAGCCTTACCCAACCAGGTGCAGGTCCCCAAACACGCCAAGCTTTCGTTTGTATCCATCTGTTTAGCCCACAATACACATTATAAAGTGATTAAGCAAGGTGCCTTGGCTGACTGTAACCTGAGGAAGCTATAAAGAAATTTTCACGATGGCCATCTTTCTGCCCAACGAGGGAGCTGTTCCCAGATCAGACTCTCAGCTGGAAGGGAATCTCTGCATGCAGAGACCTTTAGAATGTCTCTCCCATACTCACAGTGCACTGAAAAGTTGAGTCTGATTAGCATGCTGTGATCTTCGCAAAGACAGTACTCACACAGAGAAGCCGTGATAAAGGGACAAAGGGAGCTGCATCGCATAGCTCCATCCAGCATTACCAGAGGACACAGGAGCGAGGCAAGGCTCCTAAAGAAATCATTCCAGGGTGGTGCCTGTGGCTCAAAGGAGTAGGGCGCTGGCACCATATACCAGAGGTGGCAGGTTCAAACCCAGCCCTGGCCAAAAACTAAACAAAAAAAAAAGAAATTACTCCGTAACATTGGGGCTCCTGGACTATATTCTCTGTTTACAAGTGATAAATTAGAATCAGGAACAAGAAAGCTCAGATAAGAAAAGTAGTTTGCATTAGAAACTAGCTAATGAGGGATAAGAACATCACTGAGTTGAATCCAAAATTGATCGAACCTGTCATTAAAGCCACAGATGAAGGGTCATCCTCAATTTTATTGTTTACTATTTTCTTATAACAAGAAATGTGGAATTAATATCATAACCCACTGTAGGCCCCAGTAATCTATTTTTTGTAACATAGTACTTGAAATATATTTGGTGTGTTTAATAAAGAATAGGTCCAGAAATTCTCATCTAAAATTTTTATTTCTTCTATGAATTTCTCAGTTTAAAAAAATCTCAGTATTGATTCTATGTATCTCATTTGAAATCTTACTATACACCCAGTACTCTCCTAATCATGGAACACGGAATAATCCTAGCTGATAATAGACCTGATCTTATGCAGCTTATCATTTAGCAGAGAGAAAATATAAACTAAAGAAATAAAAAGTTCTGGGGTGAAGGGGACTAAATTGGGGTAAAGGAACCAAGCAGCACTGGAACAGGGTCACTATTTATTCAGGGTGGTCATGGAAGGCCTAGAAATTGACATTTGTGTGGATACATAAAGGAATGGAAAAAGCAGGCCAGCCGTATATTGTGGTGATGAGTGTTCTTGGCCACAGCAATCGCTGAATTCAAAGCCCCTGATGTGGGACCACAGCTAATATTTCCAGGAATGGCAAGTAGCCCAACTGAATCAGGACTTGAGTGACAGGAGATCACAGCAGAAGGCTCAGGGAAGGTCAGTTCTCCCACGGTCTTTAGGACATTTAAATATTTGGGGTTTTTACTCTGAGTGCAGTGAAGAACCATCAAAGGTTTAGTGCTAAAGAGCGACACCGTACTCTTTTAATAGAATCTCTTTGACTTCTATGTCAAGAAAAACAGACTTTAGGGGTGAGACAAGCCATGGTGCCAGCAGGTAGACCAGTCAGAAGGTATGATGATAATTCATGGAGCGAGAAATTGGTGGTCCCCTGAACCAGCGTGATAGATCTGGAGGTATGATAGGAGTCAAGGACTCGCCCACTGTGTATTAGAGAGATACGCGGGTCGGGTAGTCCATGGAGTGGAGGAGATAGAGAGATACGCGGGTCGGATAGCCCATGGAGTGGAGGAGATAGAGAGATACGCGGGTCGGGTAGCCCATGGAGTGGAGGAGATAGAGAGATACGCGGGTCGGGTAGCCCATGGAGCGGAAAGAGCAGTCTCCAGGGTACAGAGAACTGAGCAAGTGGCGTTCCTCTTACCTGCCTCCTATGGAATTAGGAATTGAAAGTGTTTTGTTTTGTTTTTTAATTGGCAACAATATGGATTGCATTTACACGTATTTTCTCTGCCTGGAATTCTTTTCCCTGTTGATAATTTTGTAACTCCTAACTGACCTCCAGATCTCAGCTTCAATGTCCCCCGAGCCTGAGACACTGTACCACTGATGACCATCTCCCATCTGAGGCCTCTCATCTAGTGTGAGGGCCTTTCTTAGACTCCCAGTGCTGCCATAACAGGTTACCACAGACTCTGAGACTTAAAACAATAAAACTTTATTCTCTCACAGCTTGAGATCAAAGTGTTGGCTGGGTGAGTCCCTCTTACAGACACGTCCAGTCTTTTTTTCTTTTCTGCCACACAGTAGAAGAAGAGGAGTTGTCTTGGGCCACACAAAATACAGAAACATCAACCAACGCTAATAAGCAATTACCATAAAAAGGTGCGTGCATGATTTTTGCAATCTCTGACATACGACAGATAGCCTCACATAATCTATGTGCAGCCTGTGAACTGTGGGTTGGACACTCCTGCTCTCTGAGGCTCTGAGGGAGAAGAATCTTTTCCATGTCCTCCATCCTGTTTCTGGAAGCTGCCAGTGACTCCTGGCATTCTTTGGCTTGCAGCTTTATGACGCCAAGCTCTGCCTTCATCTTCACATGGACTTGATCTAGATGTCTCTGTGTTGAATTGCCCTCTCGTTTTTGCACAATGATACCCATCATTGAATTCAAGACCCAAGCTAAATCCAGAATGATGTCATCTCAAGATCTTTAAAACGACATCTGCAAAGTTCCTCTTTCCAAATAAGGTCACATTGATAAGAAATGAGTGTTAGGAGTTGGGTATCATTTGGGCGTCCACTATTTAACCTACTGCGGAGGCCCCCCCTTACTCCTCCAGAGAACATTTTGTGCACTTCATACAGCATCTATCACAATGTCCTGATTGTCTTTTTACTGATCTGTTTTGCTACTAGATTTGAACTTCTGAACCCTACCGATCATGTCTTTTATCTGTCTCCAGTTCCAATCTTGCATTATTTCCAATTCTTGCAAGTAACACATAATCAATCACTTCCTATTGAATAACGTGATTACAAATCACAGAGACACTTAGAGCGCCAGCAAAAGATTTAGCTGAGTCTCATCAATCAGCCTAAACATCCAGTTAGCACCAGAAGAGATGCTTGGGTGTTTTCTTTAAACACTCAGGGGTTTTCTTATGCCTTCATTAGCCACTAATGATGCTGTCAGTTTCCATTTGCTCTTTCCCAAAATTGGGATCAGAAAAAACTTTCAATTTCTCTCTCCAAGAGTTATACAAAAACAATCATTAGTGCAAAATACCAATATAAAACAATGAACACAAGAGAAAACACCTTGGTAATCAAATAAAATCAATGAAAATATCAACCGAAATTACATTTTTATTATGTCTCAAACTCATGATCTCTGGATATAAAGCAGAGAAGTAGTTGACAGAAAACAAAGACAAGTACATGGGCCCACAGCAACAGAAGCAATTTCAAAGATTAGAAGGAGGAAATGGAGACAATTTCCTGAATATAAAGATGAAAAGAGAAAATGGAGAGACAGGATAGAGGTGGACCTAGTCTCTGAGACTAGGAATCTCCTGAGCTCACAGCAGCAGCCTCGTGGGTTTGATTGCTGAGATGCACCATCGTCTGTGAGATTCACAAAACGTGCTGGCTCTGCTGGGACAGTAAGTGAAATGACTGACTCTTACTTAAGAGCTGCATCGTAAATGGCAATGTTTATAATCTAGTAGATTGTAAAACATTTAGCAAAAGGCCAAATCAATTCATGTTCATTCTACTGTCTTCACAGGGAATTACTGTAATCACACGCAGCAATACTGAGGCACATTGACCAATCCAGGACCTGGGATGGATGCTCAGCTGTGCAGCACCAAGCTAAACAACTATTACAGTTTAGCCGCTGTAATAACAGATTGTAATCTAGGCTACAGATTTTGCACAAGCAGCAAACACAAAAAGGTTCCTCTATCATCAAAGACAATCTACTATATACATTCCAAATCTCAAATGATCAACATCAGTCTATCCTCTGGCTCACTGCTAAATTCAAAGGGCCCTATTTTACTAATCAAAAACAATCGATTAAATTCTGTATTTTTTTTTCCAAAATAATAGTCTTTCAGAGTGAGAAAAAGCATGGCAGATTAAAAAAAAATACCATAAAACTTCAAAACTACTTTCTGAGGTTTTCAGCACACTCCTTTTTAAATGTCTTGCATTCCCTGAGCAGTTTTTCATCCTAACAAAACTAAGCTCGTTTCTCAGATAGGTGCTTGTGAATCACATTTCCTTGCAATTATTTAACCCTGGGTAGGTTAACTATTCTTATCAAGTTAACGCCAACAGCATCCATTAATTAGCATCACTGGTGGGTGATAAATATCATGTCTTCAAGTCATCTAAGTCATCACACGTATATAGAGCAGCTGTTTTTGAAGCAAGATGAATGTGTTTCTCTTAGAAGGTTCTCTTCCCATTCACCCAAAGGCCGTAGTTCTAATACAGAATCAACCTCCATCATTCTGCACGTGCTTATAGTTGCCCTTTTGTTCTCTGATCTCCACCTCATTTCTCTATGTTCAGACATTTACAATTTCTAAGTATGTCACTCCTCTGCCCAACGACCTGTGAAGGCTCTTCATCACGATCTAAAGACCTCTTCCCTGACGTGAGACATGAAGCCATTCATCATCTGTTCCCAGCACAACTTCCCTAAAGTTTCTCTCAATATTTCTCAATATGCCTGACCTAAGGGTACCCTAAATTAAATTCTCCCTCAAAACACTTCAAAGTATTTTACATGATTCTCTGCCCTGCGATCCCTTCTCCACTTATCAATTCATTCTTCAAGACTTACTACTTCCACAGGAATTTTTCTGATTGCAGAAATAAATAATTTCTTCTTTCTGGCTACCCCAATCCCGTGCAGTTATCACAGCCCTTTAAAAAAGCATTTAGCATTTATTATGTGCCAGATAGTGCAGCAATCATTTCAACACTATTTCTCTCTTTTAATCCTATCCTCAAATGCTGTAAGGTAGGTATTATTATCCCAACTTTATAAATAAGAAAATAGATTTTTAAATACCTTATCAAATTGACATAGTACTTGAGTGATGGAGCACCTGCCACATTGCATTTAAATTATTGTTTTACATGTAATTTATGTCTACTGCAGATTATAAAAGAAGAAGAACCCTTACGCCTTCCTTTCTGTGTCTCCTCCAGTGCTCAGCACAGGACCCAGTACACATCAGGTAAATGGATAGCATGTTCTGAATGACCAAATGAAAGGATGGCAAATACTACGAACATTCTTTGCTGTAACATGTTTTGTCACATTTTGTTTTGTACATTACACCTAAAGTCTGCAACTTACTGAAGAAATAGAACTCAGGTTTGCAAAATACCTTGATTGTGAGTATACCACTTACAGTTATCTTAATAAGTCTATCTAAGAAACAAGATTTTATTTTAAATAGAATAAACACATCATTCCAAAGAATTTGAATTCCACATTTTCAACCCAAATTGCACGACAATACTTCACCCTGCCTATCTCAGAGCTCCAGCCATGTCAGGAGATGAGGATATTCCTTGTCCAGCACATCCCTGTTAGTTCACTTTCTTAGGTCAGAAAGCCTATCATCCACTCCCTTTACACCTCCTATGGTTGGCAACTTTCTTTTGAATCCCTGACGTCAAGTCGAATGCGAGCACTTCTTGCAGACACAGTTTGAACCAGTTTTCACCACATCACACCACTGCCACTATAACGCACTTTTGTTACTTTCCATTCTGCCTGGAAACAGCTGTGCTTGGCTCAGCTCCCAACTTTCGGGACGGGAGATTAAATGGAATAAATGTCTTGTTACTAACAATGACTTAGCGGATAATATTATATGTGTCTATAATTCTGTTAAAACTTAACATTGGGATCTTAGAGAAAATGACACCTCTGCTAAATGTCTTGTAATTATTTCATTCCTCAAAGAAGCCAAGCTCTTCTCCATCCTAGGCCCTTTGTACTTCTTCCTTTTGTCCAGATTATTCATCCCCAAGTTGTTCACGTGGCTCACAACGGCCCTTCATTCTAATCTCAACTCAAATGCTACCTCCCCAATGACCTGTGATTTTTTTAAATAGCATCATTGCCACTCTCTGTGCCTTTACCGGCTTTGTCTTTCTTCACAGAACTGTTTCTTCATGATAGTCTGGTGTCAGCAGCAGCAGCAGCAGCAGGGCTAACATTTATAGAGCACTTAATTTTCACCAAAGGCTGCACTATGCGCCTTATATGAATTGGTCCTAAAATCCCCACAACTAGCTTAATAGTTGATTCTTACTACATATTGTGATAAAGACAAGGAAACTGAAAGAAAGAGGTTAGATAACTTACCTGAAAGAATACACATACAGTAAATGGCTTTCAAGTAGGGTTAGAAGGGTAAGGAGTTTTTCAAGTAAATATGAGTGTGAGGCATTTTATCAGAGTAAACATGGATATAGGCATTTTAGTGTGTGTAGTGAGCATTTTATGGTTTAGTATCCATTCTTCATAAATAGTTAACACTATACACACACACACACCTTATACATATGTGTACACAGAGAGAGGGTACCAAAATGCATACACATTTTAAGAAAAGAAAAAAACTGTACTAAATTATAATAATATATACCAATAAGAAAAGATGAATACGAGTCACATTGAATACCTCCGGTAATTGCAGAAGTCAAACCTAACTAGACTATTACAAATGTAATACAGTTTCTCCTTTAATAAAACATGTTTCCATTTGGGGGGGTGCTTTGTGCGCACGTGTGTGTGTGTGTATTATTTTCAGGGATCTTTTACCTGTATTCTCTGGTCATGTGGCTTCAGGAGAGTTGACCACTCCGGTTCTAAGAATGGACATACATATTAATAACTAAACCAATTCAGGCCGAATTTCTTCTGTTATTGTGAGGTTGGGGGTGGTAGGATACACTCTCGTTTCAGTGGAACTGATTGACTAATATAGTTCTGGAGTGCCTATGGCCACCTTTCCTTCTCCATGAGAAAACCTTCCTAACAATAAAACCTAATGCAGAAAAATTCAGATCGAAGGAAAGGGAAAAGAAAGAGAGAGAAAGAGGTTTTTTCTTACACTAATTGGGAAATCCTGAGTCCAGCCGTGACTGGTCTAGACCAGGATTTTTAGTTACAGGGGTCAAAATATTCCCTGCTATTCTTAAGCCAGTTTGATCTGAGTTGGTAGCAGTTCCAACAGAAAATTTTTTATTACTATGACATAAAACAGGCCGCCATGTATCGAGAACTGTAACTAATTCACACCAATGGAACCTAAAGTGCTAGGAGAATAGTGTTGGGATACAAAGCTGCAGGTAAGGGCGGACTGTGAGCACAGGTGGGAGAAAGGTGATAGAAGCACGCCAAGCATCCCCACTGCTGATGTACAGACCTCATAGGCAAGGGTTTTTCCCTTTCTTTTTTGTTTTTTTTTATTAAATCATAGCTGCATACATTAGTGCAATCAAGGGGTACAATGTGCTGGTTTTATATACAATCTGAACTATTTTCATCAAACTAGTTAACATAGCCTTCATGGCATTTTCTTAGTTATTGTGTGAAGACATTTGTATTCTGTATTTAGTAAGTTTCACCTGTACCCTTCTAAGATGCACCATAGGTGTGGCCCCACCGATTACCCACCCTCCACCCATCCTCCTTCCTCCCGTCCCCTTCCTTGCCCCTTCCCCCATATTCTTGTGCTATAATTGGGTTATAGCCTTCACATGAAACCTTTAAATTAGCTTTATAGTAGGGCTGAGTACATTGGATACTTTTTCTTCCATTCTTGAGATACTTTGCAGGCAATTGAAGCAGTATCAAAAATACACTACTGGGACTTGATCAAACTAAAAAGCTTTTGCATACCCAAGAACACAGTAAGTATAGCAAGCAGAAAGCCCTCAGAATGGGAAAAAATGTTTGCAGGTTATGCCTCTGACAAAGGTTTAATAACCAGAATTCACAGAGAACTCAAAAGTATTAGCAAGAAAAGAACAAGTGATCCATCTTAGGGTGGGCAAAGGACTTGAAGAGAAACTTCTCCTTGTAAAGATAGGTGCACGGCCTACAGACACATGAAAAAATGCTCACCATCCTTAATCATAAGAGAAATGCAAATCATAGGCAAGGTTATAAGAGCTGTGGAAAATTCAAAGCAAACCAATACTCCCTAGTGAAGAAATGGCTCTGAGACCTGAACTCATTTTGGAGAAGACATCTTCTACCTTCAGGAAGGTAATTGATTTTAGGGCAGTCAGCAAAGCTGCACTGCCTCAGAGGTCCTGTTCCACTGATAATCGCGTCTGTGGTAGGCAAGGCACAGTTTCTCAGAGTGAAACCTTGTGGCTGGGAGTGAAACCGAGACCTGTGATGGGAGAGATGCCTAAGTGTTTACATCTCCACATCTCTACCAAACCACGTGCCGACTAAGTACCTGTGGAAAAGTCACTTACCACTACAGAAGTGGAGGGAATGACTCCTGCCCTGTCAATGTCACTGTTTGGGACAGATCTAACTGTTTTGAAAATAAAATTTGTCTGTGAAAATATTCATTAAGGTTTGTGTTATCAGGAGATAGGGGCTGAGCGTGAACTTGGACACTTGCTTTCTGTGTGATGCTGAGCAAATCGTCAGGATCTCATTAGCCTTGGGTGTGGAGTGTCCCTTCTAATTCCTACAACATTGTTTCAGTCATTCCCTAAATCTATCTTGGTGGAAAAGGCCCAAATTCACAAAGTATTAATTGAAATTTTTCCAGAAAACTAAAGCCAGGCTACTTCTGAGGCCAGAACCTGATCACAGAGAAGCCCCTTAGCCACAGCCCCCATAGCCACGACCCTGGAAAGAGAATTCCCAGCATTCACCCTGAGCTCCACATGAGTGACATCTCCATGGGATATGTGTGTTCAGTGTAATAAAGCAGTCAGTTCATTGTGCATTCTTTGGAAAAGACTTCCATAAAAGTATTCCATTTAAAGTCTGGCACTTAAAGGATTAAATTACAAGAAATATTCACTTGGAGTTAACACATCATTCCCTGCAGAACAGAATAATTAAGATGTTCGTAAAAGAAAAACGGTCTTTGCATCACACTTGCACAGCCCAAACTTGCTTTGAGGTTTGCCGAAATCCTACGATGAGGCAGGCAGGCATAATCCCCATTCTAGGGACAGGAAAACTGATGTTCCCGGTGTTACTTGATTCACATCTAAAACGCTGCATCAGTAGAACAGCTAGAATTGGAATCCCAGATCTTTTGACTTTCAATTCTCTTTCTGATAGGCTGTATTCCCTCTTTGCATCAATTCTCCAGGACCATCATTAGATACCACTCCTTCTTTTACGCTGTGTACATAGAGGATACTATTGGATTTTGGAACAGGGAAAAAGTATAAAATTGTTATGAGAAGCCTAGATCAACTGAACGTCATTCAGCTGAGTTCAGATGAGCTTGCTGTCTGGTTTTACACAAACTAAATACACATCAAGTGACATTATATCTTCTGCACCAAATTTCAGGCCCAATGCCCACATATAAGATTGATCGAACTCAATGAATACTGCTCTCTGCTCCCTGATTTCTTAGTGACACCAAGTTATCTCAGCATGTTATGGCTGCCTTCAAATCTCTGCACCAGCTCCTGCTACAATTGGGTATTGATTGAAAAATTCTATTACTGTACTTAGTTACACAGCTTTCAATAAACAGGTCACAGACAGCAGTGTGGCTGGTTTCAAGGAGAGTCATAAGACCTGAGGGCAATGGGATTCCTGAGAAAATTAAACAAAAGCTTTAGATGCTCAGGCCAAATGCACAGATCTGTGTTGTAATGTGACCGAATAACTTAAGTAGGCACTGACTCGCTTCTCCTCCTCAAATGAGGCACACCTGCTGGATACAAAATTAGAAATGTCGAACAGCAACCTGATTGTACTCTAAGTAAAAATGAGAATAAGCATCTGACACATGATGATCTGGAGGGGCTGAGATGCTCTCAGTTCAACGAACAGGTATTAAGCCACCCCTTTAATCCAGGTACTCAGCTAAGTTCTAGAGATACTAAGAAAGATAAGCCAATTCTGCCCTCATTAGGAGGCTCAGATCAGAGACTGACAAACTGCAATCCAGAAGACAAACCCAGCCTGCCTTCTTTTTGTAAATAAACTTTGATTGTAACATAGCCAAGCCCACTAATTTGCATATTATCTTTGGTTGCTTGCATGCTCCGAGGACAGAACTGAGTAGCTGGGACAGAGTCCATATGCCCCACAAAGCTTTAATATCTACTACCTGGCTCTTTACAGAAAAAGTTTGCCCACCATGGCCTGCACCATCATTGGGGGGGGGGCAGGCTCTGACAGTTGATTGAAATACCACACCCTAACTTCCCGATGATTAGAACATGAAGTGATAAGAAATCATTCAGGAGGGGTATACTGAAGCTTTCCTGGGCCTTCCAAGAGGAAGTGGCATGAGAGCTGTTTCTCTTTTATTTTATTTTTTATTGTTGGGGATTCCTTGTACAAAGAACCAGGTTACATTGATTGCATTTGTTAGGTAAAGTCCCTCTTATAATTGTGTCCCACCCCCAAAAGGTGTGGCACACACTCTGACCCCCCCCAGCCCCTCCATCCTTCAGAGAATAAGCTGAGATGGCTGGGTGAATTAAGGGAGGAGGAGGACTACAAAGGAGAAGGACCCTCACAGCACAGGCGTGTGAAACAAGATCACGTGTTCATGCAAATGCATCCTGAACTATACACGCCGAACTACACGAGTCCCAAGAGGAAGACAAGGGCCTGGTCATGAAGGGTCCCTGGGGAGTCTGGGCTTTATCTGCGGGAATCCTAAACTGCTACAGAGATTACACTCAGGAATAAACAGCAACATTTTGTGTTTTAAATAGATCTCTCTTAGATCAAAGAGTAGTGTGTATTGCAAGAAACAAAACCAAATGCTGTTAGACCGAAAAGGTCATTTAATAATCCAAGTGACAAATATCAAGGGTTGTGGGCTGTGGTTATAAGAAAAATTTCACTCAATAATATTAAAAGAAAAAGAAAAGACCAATGAAGAGGAAGATATGCCCCTTTAAGGAATTTCCTCATAAATGATGTTAACTAAAAACGTAGTCAAGGTCTCTGATGAGTTTTTTTTTCCCCCTGCATCTGATTTATGTAAAGAAATAGAAAATGACTGCAATGCATGTCTGATGGATACGGAAAGCCACAGGGAAGGAAGAGAATGGTGACCAACAGCTGAGTATGTGTGTGGGGCCAGGTATGGTGCCAAGTTCTAGACATGTATACTATGATTTATTGCTTTCTACTGCCTAAAAGAAATAAAGAAATTAATACATAAATACATAAATGCTAATTTACCCACTTCAAAATGAGGAAAGGGGGTCTCCCTTGAGATTATGTACAGTGCTTAGTTGGGAGTGTGGGATATGACAGGTGTCCAACAAAGTTTGGATGTCTTCCCGTACAGAATGGCTGAGAGTCCTTACTGAATCTAACCAGAGGAAGGGCTGTCTCATTCAACAGATTTTTCTTTTCAATATCCCTGCTCTAACCCAAGCGTTTTGAAGGCGCTAAGGATATGGGAAAGACAAAAGAGTCAGGAGGAGTGAGTTTTAAGAGTTAGCTGGTTCCACATTTAGCATAGTGTAATCTGTAAAGAAACACTTAGGAGATGCCTTTGATTGGTGTAATTGTTTTGCCCTGGGAATACTTTCAGCTACTGGCCATGTGTACTTAGCCGGAGAAAGTATCTTTCCTTACCGGCCAGTATCATCTCACTCCTGATTAATATCTCATCATAGATACTCCAGACTCCTTGTGTCAGAAACACTATTTACTTGGTCTGAATCACCAACAAGGGGACCTGTTTACAAGAGCCTGAGTTTCCTATTTGGAATCCTTTGCCTGCCACACACCCATTTGTAAGAATTCAAAAATACGTGCAGAATACCCTAAACGTGATCTCTTCCTTTTTTGGTGATATGAAGAAACCACAGAAGTAAGATAGGATTCCATGTGGTCAAGGGGTTATTTTGCAGCTCTATATAGTTGTGAAGTTGTGAAGAGCCTTTGAGAAAGGCTCTTCCTTTCCCAAATTCTGTCACAACTTAGACACATAATCTGCAACGTTCTGCCTTAGCTGATTCCTAGCAGTCTTACAAATTAGACTAGTCTTGCTGAAAATTATAAACTTTTCCCCAAAAATGACTTATCATATTTCTTCTTTATCTGTCAGTGCCAAGCCAAAGGCTAGCCATATACATATTTAAAAACAAAACAGGAGTAAGAGTTATATTAGGTTAAGTTTCTGGAGAAACAGAGCCTGGGACATATTTCAATGCTTACAAATTATTGAAAGTTAGGGTGCTAGTGTTACCCAATGACAACAAGAGAAAGAGAATATAAGTATAGTAGGGAAATAGGTGTATGCATTTGCTGGTGCTACCATAACAAAGTAGCACGAACTGGTACATGATTTAAATTTATTCTGTCACTGTTCTGGAAGTCCAAGACCAAGGTGTCAGCAGTTCCTTCTGAGGGCTGGGAGGAGAATCTGTTCCATGCCTCTCTCCAAGTCTCTGGTGGTTTGCTGGAGATCTTTGACATTCCTTGACTTGCAGAAACATAACCCCAATATTTGCTTCATCTTCACATGGATTTTCCTGAGTGTGTGTGTATGAGAGAGAAAGAGAGAGAGAGAATGCATGTGTGCAATCAGTCATATTGCATTAGTCACCCACTCCACTTCATTAAGACCTCATCTTGTCAAATTAAATCTGCAGCGACCCTTTTTCCTAGTTAGTTCATATTTTTTTTTTTTTAGTTAGTTCATATTTTGAGATACTGGGTTAGGACTTCAACATAGAACTTAATTCAACCCATAAAACTGAAGAAAAAAATAGCATTATGCATGATGAGCTAGCAATTTCTTCCCACGAAAGTTACTAATGGTGTCTTGGCTTAAAGGGATATATATCAGGACAGCCGTTAAAAAGCCCTGCATCTCAGAGAGGAAACCACTCATGAGCTATCTGCATATGACTTTCTTCTCTTGGTCAAAGTCTGCTCTAAAGAGCAGTAGCTGCTGTGCAACTCCAATTGTGTTCACCCAGCCCTGTGGGGCTGCTGGGGAAACTGGGGTCTCTGCGGGTCTGGTCACGTTGGATTTGGGAGCCAGAGATGCTGCAGTTCCTGCCAAAGATGGTCTCAAAGCCTGGCACTTCAGCCTATGGAAGACAATAGAATTAGCAGCTTCTGATTAGTGGGTGAAATTTTATGATTGTGAGAATGGCAGGAGCAATTGTTCAGTGGGTCTAGCCAGAGAAGAGAGTAAGTTGTCAAGGTCCAGAAGCCCCAGATTGTCCAGGGAGGTGCATAAACTGGGTCTGGTACACATGTACAGTATTTAAAACATCAGGAAAACGTAATTGTCAGCTTTGTCATTACTATGATGAAAAGAAATGTACTGATATGTAGAGACTTGGCAATGGGTGAGACTTGGCAATAGTATTCGTTTCCTAGGACTTCTGCAACAAACATAGTGGCTTAAGCAATAGGAATTCATTCTCTCACAGTTCTGTAAGCTAGAAATCTGAAATAAAGCTGTTACCAAGAGTATGTGACCTTCGGAAGCTCTAAGGAAGAAACTTTCCTTGCCTCTTCTAGCTCCTGCTGGACACTAGTCACCCTTGGCATTCCATGGCTTATAGTTGCACCACTCCACTCCACTCTGGGCCTCCACCTGCACGTGGGTGACGTGTTGAATGTCCCTGTCTCCATATGGAGCACCCCTCTTCTGGCAAGGACCGCAGTCATGTTGGATTAGGACCCGCCTCATGACATGATCTGAACTGACATCTGCAAATATCCTGTTCCAAATAAGGTCACATAGACAGCTACCAAGGGTTAGGATTTCAACATTTTTCAAGAACATACAATTCAATCCGTGACAGTAGAGATTAGAAGAATATGGCTCTAGACTTGGATTTATCCCTGATTAACTACTTGATTTGAAGTATGTATTTAAATTTATCCAGACTGGAGATTTCCCCTCTTTAAAATGAAATTAGCAGCTCTTAACCTTTTAAAGGTAGACTCTCCTCCAAAAACATGCATATAACCAAATACACACAAATAATTCTGGGGGTTCACAGGCCTCCTGGAGCCCATTCTGGACCTCAGAAATCAATCTTCCCCTGTTGAGCAAAAGTGCTTCAAACTTTGCAGTTTTCCCATTTCCTTCCATGTTTTAGAAACATTTTCGCCAAGTTTATGAGATTTTCCAAGCCCTATGGCGGGGATAGCTCTCTTCACACACTGCAAGGAAAAGGGAAATGCTTCTTTTCCCCTTGCGAGACAATCCATGCCAGTCTTTTCAAGGGATGAAAAATGTTGGCCATTCTCTGAGTCAGAGTGTCTTTGTTTCTATATGTTTGTAGTAAAACTTCATGAAACAAAAGAGTAGTCACCATCTGTACCCACCTCAAAAGCTCTAGAATGAATAATCTTTTTAGGAACTTTTATAGATGTGGACCTGGGGCCACCCTAAGCTAAGTAATCCATGCTGGTTAGGCTGCACACAGAACACCCTATCTAGCCAGTGAAGTCTGAGAACCTCCGGCACAATGTGAATACTTATTTAAAGTGTGCATGACGGGTAACAACATATAGATGGGTAACCACGTATATACTGGAGAAAATATACCTCCTACGTCTGACATTCATGATTATCTTTTCTGAAGTGGAGGATTTCATTTGATTTACTTCTATAACATGTAGTTAAGCACAGTGCTCTGGCTAGCATTTAGCAAACACTGTTGAATGCAGAACAATATTGAACCAATTCCCACAGTGCATTACCTGTCAAAGTTACATGACACATGTATTTCTCTGGACACCGCATGCATTGTCATTATATTTGTACTTCACATTCCTCTTATAGGATTCTAAGCAGCTTGAGTTATGAATCATGTTTGATCATTGCATATTCATTGACTTAGAAAGCACCTGTCACAGAGCAGGAGGGCCAGGAGAAGGGTGAGGTGAGAGAAGCATCCATGAAACACCATTTAGGAAGCACTCCTTTTTAGAGCCAGGCCCGTGAGTGTCCTATGTAATAGACACGTGGTTTGTTAAACACTGGCTGAATGAAGAGGAAACAAGGGAAGGTCGAGGAGAATGACAGCAAAAGAAAGATAGGATGAGAAGAATAAAGAATGAAAAGGGAAAAAGCAGGGTGGCAGAAAGGAAGGTAGGAAGGGAGAATTAGTAGATCAGAGACATTGTCTGGCAAACAACCATTTGCTCTGCCATATTTGTCAGCCTCCCTATAGCTGGCCTGAGCCATGTGAGTCACTCCAGGCAATGAGCTATTAGCAAAAGCGATATGTCATACGTGAGAGCTGGTGTGTCTTATCAACCTTCCTTTCCACTGTTGCAGTGATCTCAGAAAACGTATGTCCCACATGGCATAACTATGAGGCAGAGGAGCATGACTTTACATCACATGTAATTTTATGTGAGCAGAAAATAAACTTTCATAGTATAAGTTACTGAGAGTGTGTTGTTTGCTATTAGAACAAGATAGTCTTTCTATCCTGATTAATCCAAATATGTATCAAATGTGATGGATGGAGTATATAGATTTTTTTGTGTGTGTTATTTTTGATCATAGAAGAAAAACTAAAAGAACCTAGTTTATTATAGTTGCAAATTAAATTGACTGACTAGTATGCCTTGGCCCCTTCCATTTCAGGTTTATTTTTAGAAAATATTATTTTCCATGCTTTCAAGTCAAATACCTTGAAAACTGTTGTTTCATTGAAAAGACCCTCACTAGCTGCCTATTTCTATTTTCATGAAGAATTCTTTTCGTTTCAACAATTTGCAGAAAAGTTTTTTCCCACAGCATCATCTGTTCAAATGATCACATATTGCTTAACCGAGCATATTATTTGCTGAGTTTTCACACGCAAAATTAGTCTCAAATTTCAACCCAGTTATCTCTTTATTTTAGCATGATCCTCTCAGCATCTCAATAAGGTCTTCAAAGGGAATACCTTTCATTTCCTGAGGTTTCTGGAATTTAACTTGTTGTTCTTGCAATAATCCTTTAATGTGATAACTTCAGCAATTAGAATTTTTAAAGAGTCACATGGGTACAGCAATGAAAAACAGAGTAAAGCTCAAAAAGAAAAGAAATAAATACAAGGCATTTTATTCTGATTTCTCTTTAAGACGTGTGTATAATATGAGCACCTGTATGAGTGGTAGTAAATATGCTGCCAAAAGCAACAGATTAGAGCGGAATAAAAGACACATGTTCTGATGATGCCCTTGTCTATTGTTAACTTTATGACACTGAGCAAATAAACTCTTTGGTCCTTTGGAGGTGGGGCAGAGAATTTTGAGAGAACCAAGTAAGATTGGAAAGCAAGGTGGAAATCACCTAATTCTGAATAGAAAAGCCCTAAGTATGAGACTGAACTTGCCCACTCACTGACTCTGGCTGGGGCAAGTCATTGACCTCGACCAACCTCAAGTGATTCAGCTGTAAAAAATGGGGGATGGACTTGCACATACAGTTGTAAGTTTAAATAAGATTCTATATGTAAAAGGGCCTGGCACGGTGCCTGATTGAAAGTAAACACTAAATATATATGTTTCTATGAGATAAGGAGAATTGTTCTTGTTATTTCTATATATGTACAAAAGTTCTAGTTAATGGTCAATGGCAAGTTTATGCCATAACTTGAGGAAGTTTATAAAAAGTCTGAGGCTTTGAGAGCTCAATTACAGTTTTGATAGTAGAATAAGGCTGTATCTAAAGAACACTGACAATTCTTATGTGTATTGAATAATAGTAGTACATTGTATATACAATATATATAGTACATTAATTAGTGCTACATATATGTCAGTTGTTGATTTTTTGTGAGATTAACACCAAAACACACTTGGAATAAACTATAGTAAGACCTAATATGTATATGGCACTGGAGCAAACTTTGCTTCAGGATAGAAGGCTTTGGAGTCTATCATCTCTGTCTTTGAACTTGATTCTGATTAGTGCAGGCACTTATCTAATTAGTTCTATGAACTTGGACATACTGTTTTAACTTCTGTGCATATAGTTTCCTTCTAAGCAAAATGTGGAAAATAACAGAATCCACTGTGCTAACATAGGGTGGAGAATATCTCAGAGAAAAAAATGCTAAGTCCTTAGTAGAGGATAGAGCCAACATAATCAATATTGGCCAGAGATTATAGAAGTTGTCATTGTAGTGTGGGGCTCAAAACTGCATACTCTGGAAGCAAAATAGTCAGTCTTTACATATTGCTTAAGGTTTCTTTGTCTGTGTCTATATCTAAAGATTAGAGATAATAATAGTATGTGCTTCATACTGTCCATGTGAAAATTGGATGGGCTAATACACACTGAGAACAGTGTCTGATTTAAGTTTCATTTACGGATAATACGTACATCACATCAAGGTCATCGGTCAGTTGGCCCTTTAATCTGTTAAGATGCACTGGACAACACATCCCAAACACAATAGCTTGAACTAGATTTTCACTTGCTAACTGGATGTTGTATTCAAATAAATTCAAGATTTTAGGGAAGAAAAGAACTCAGCAATGTCATTGTCTCTGTTTTACTATCCTCAGGCAGGCAACTTTCCAGCTGTCCTGACAAAGGAGATACATCCACTTCTAAAAGATCTCCTGGGAAGGGAATGTTTTAATTTCCATTGGCAGATAGCAAATGAACAACATTGGAAATTTCATACCCATGTGACCAGTGATGCTTAATCCAAAGTGATTTATAGCTTGAGACACATGGTTATTATTGACAATTTCTTGATTAGATCTTTGTCACATGGTTATTATTGACAATTTCTTGATTAGATTTTTCCCAGCGAGAGTTTTTTGCCAACCTAAATAAAAGATCAGAAAAAGTCAGGTACTGCAACAATGAAGGAGAAAGTGAGAAAAATAAAGAGGGAGAGAGTATGCATGTGTGGGCAAGAGGGACAGAGCAGTAAAGTAAAGAGTTAATAGAGTCAAATTGACTGCATGTGAAATTTTTGTCCTTCTCTGGTTCTTGGTGTATTGAAAAATAATACTTAGAAATATCTGTAAGAATGTTTCAATTACTACCTGAGGGCAGACTTATAGTAGAATAAATAAAATTCAGGACATTTTTAAGTATTTCAGGCATTTTAAATGTCATTTTTTCACATTCCAGTTTTGTAATATTTTTTGTATTGTGAGTTTTAAAAAGTAATAAATATTCTTTTTTTCCCCTAATTCAATTTGATGGCATGTTGAAGCCTCTTCAAATGACTGAGTGCGTTCATAAAGGACATCGTCCCTCTGACTCCATTAACTACAAGAAGATTTCTTTTAAACTGACAATAAACAGCCAAGACAACATGTTTGCTAATACTTCTCTGGGACAACTGGGTATTTTTCCTGTTCTGTTCTTTCCTCTGTCTGATTCCTCAGTACCTGTTCTCAATATCCTCAGCAGATACAGTATATTGATGAACAATATGTTGATGGGTTAACCCAGCTCCTGATATAGCATCAATACAGCTGTAGTTACTCACTAACATAGTCACCAGACTGTTGTATGGAAACTAATAAAATGGTTAAAGGCTTTCTCAGAGTAAACAAATGGGCAGCCACACTGAAATAACAGAAAATATTAGGCTTGAGTGCCTGTATTCCATACATATTTTTGAACTCTACAAGGATATGATATAACAAAAGGAAGAGAGAGAGTTAGAGATCGGTGACAACAGAGAGACAGGGAAAGATGTCTTGTGCAAGTTCTGAAGGAGACAGTAACCACTAAAATTCCCTGGATGGGGCTGTAATATCTAGCATACTGTTTTTTAAGTATACCTGTGGTCTAATTAGGGGTGAGCAGGCCTCTACCTACCACCTGGTTTTTATAAGGTCCATATGACCTAAGAGTGGTTTTTCATTTTTAAATATAAAACATTAAAAAAAAGGCATTTTGGAGGAATAAGTGTTCCTTTTTGCCTATTAACTTGCAAAGCCTCAAATACCACTTTCCGTCTCCACCACTATAGGAATAGTCAGTAGACCCCTGGCCTGTGCCCTTCATCACCCATAGCACCTTGAACTTCTCCTGTGTGGCATTCCTTTTACCTATGCTCATTCTATACCCTAACATCTGTCTGTTTTTCTAGACAAATTTCTTGAGAGTAAAGACAAGTTCTGTGGTTTTTATACAGCTGTGCCCCAACAGGGAACATAGTGCCTAAAGCATAGAAATCACGCACTCAATACTGACTTGATTTAAAAGGTAATGAATGAAGAGCTCTAACGCACATGGAGAATTTTCTCTGGCCCTTACAAAATTCTATGTCCCAACACCAAAGTAGAAACCAAAGGGAATAAAGGACCTTACCCATACCACACAACTCAACAGTGGAGGAAAGGAACTTCAGTTTGGTGACATTGACTCCTATTTCAGTAAAATTACCCTACAAACTTCCTTTGAGCAAAGGAAAGAGCCAGCGTTATCTGATTTGATTTACACATGTGTCTGTGGAGAACAGATAAGCCGGGAAGAGCACTCATTCACTGGGACAGGAAAAGTGATGTGCTCACTGCCAACTCTCCTTTTTCTCCTTACCCTTTCCCCACATTCAGTGCTTCCACTAACAGTCACAGTAAATAAAAACAGATGGCTCTATGGGAGCTACCTAGTGGAGCAGAGTCCACACATACATGCATGCATACATGTGGATATACATATATTCATGCGGAAGGAAGTTTGAAAGCACATAACCCACACTATTTTACTTATTTTATTATATGGAAAGCAAAGGCAGGGCGGCACCTGTGGCTCAATGAGTAGGGCACTGGCCCCATATACCAAGGGTGGCAGGTTCAAACCCAGCCCTGGCCAAATTGCAACAACAACAACAAAAAAAATAGCCTGGCACTGTTTCAGGTGCCTGTGGTCCTATCTACTTGGGAGGCTGAGGCAAGAGAATTGCCTAAGCCTAAGAGCTGGGGGCTGCTGTGAGCTGAGACGCCACGGCACTCAACCAAGGGCAACAAAGTAAGACTCTGTCTCTGGAAAAAAAAAAAAAAGAAAGAAAGAAAGAAAGCAAAGGCCAGACTATATTCCTTCATTCCTGCCGAATCACATCATTCAACTTGTATCTCCATCTTTTTGATCTTTCTACTGTTATCACTATAATCACAACAACAACAGTGGTGGCTGTGAGGGTGATAGGTCAGAAACTGGTTTACCTGTGTTCTTTGATTTCACCTGAACCATAACTTCGAAATAAAGAGAGTAAGGGATAGAGCCAGATTTCAGCTATGCCTTTCTGACTGCAGTCTGGCCACTGTCACCACTGTCTTGAACTGGAATTGCTCACATTGGCTGCTGTTGTGTCCTTTAGGCTTGTCCTAGTCTGTAGGCCTCATTTTCATTTTTATTGATTTTGAGCAAATTTTACCTGTGAAAAGGAAAGGATTATCTGTTTTCATCTTATATCAGCCAAAGGTGACCTTAAATCCATGACACAGGATTGAGACATATGAAATCTAAAATAATTGGCAATAGTCTTCAACCACTTTCCAGTGGATGGGTTTTTGTTAATTTCTTTACACAGCACCTGTTTCTATAAATGAAGAAACTTAGAAGAAAAAACACTCAATGTCACCTTATAACATGATCAATAGAATGTTATAGTAAATATTATCAGTAGAATGAGAATATAAAAAAAAGAAGCTTCCCTTAAAACCTATGGAACTCCAGAAAAATATTCGATTTCTAGTGGAAAAAGAAACAAATTAAAAAAACATTGGGTGGTGCCTGCGGCCCTGTGGCTCCAAGGAGTAGGGTGCTGGCCCCATATGCCAGAGGTGGTGGGTTCAAACCCAGCCCTGGCCAAAAAAAAAAAAAACACCAATAATCTCACCAATAATTTTTGTTACATAGAGATTAAAATATGGAGATAATAAAACAATAAAAAATAACTTCCAAGGAAATGTCTTAGAGAAAAATACATCAACTAATATAACAAACAAAGAGCAAAATTTTGGATTTTTATGGAGTTTTCTCAGATGAATAAGAAAAACACAGAGCCACAAAAAAGAGCAGAAAACATCGCCTTTTCCCCAACAACAGTTTAGTTAGTATGAGACTACATCTTCTACCATAAAAAACTATAAGTGCATAAAAAATGTGGAACAGTAGTCTTCAGACATCAAACAAGAAGCAGCTCAGTATATGGTGATACATAGAGGAGAAACAAATAAGGTGATTCCCAAGATTGTCACCACTTTCTGCCTGAACACAGGCTGTAGAATATACATGGCCTGTGATGAGCAAATCTCAGCAGGGCACAGTGAACTTCCTGAGTTTAGGAGACAAGGATCAGAGTTTGAAGAAACAGACAACTGGAATTTGAGGGACAGTGCCCCCAAGAGGAAGAAAACTGAAACAGAGAAAGTTTTGGAAATCTCCCACAGAAGCCTTGTGTACATCTTTGAACACAAGGAAGTGCCTTTTTGGAATAATAGACTGAGACGCACACCAAAGAATAACTAACGAGTTACTACTGGCATTGCCCAAGCCAACAGAGCAATCAGTTGCACATGTGCAAAGCTGTGTTACCAATAGAGTGGGGAAGCCTACGAGAAAGATATGAGAGTGGTGGGATGGAGAGTGAGGGGTGGAAGAGGGAGAAAGGAGAGAAAAAGGAGAGAGAAAGAGATAGTGTGTTACTCTCAAAGAAGCTCTGAGAAAACCAGTGTCCCTTGGAGTGACTACATGCACACCAAAGGCTGCATCCTCTGAGGGGTGACATCAGATGTCTCACACAGCAAGGGAAACTGCATTCACTAAAATTGTTCAACTAGTCACTAAACAAATAAACAAGTAATTAAACAAAAACTAATAGGAAAAAACCTTGGGTTGGAGGGGTTGCTACAAATTTTTATTTAAAATGTGTACTTTTCTATGGAAAAAGGTTATAAAACTGCAAGTGGACATGTGGATACTTAAGGGAAGAGTCATCTTGATGTGCCTGCACCACTAGAAATAATGATTTAATAAGTTTAAAACCAACTTTTGTTTAGTATAAGTAGGTTAGGAATTGAATTAAGAAAATGATTGCAGATGATGGGCAAAAGGGAACAGAGACAGGAGAGAAGGGGATCAGAGACACCCAATATCTGTATAATGTGTGACAGCCAGAAGCTTGGCATTTTCTTTTTTCTTTCTTTCTTTTTTCTTTCGAGACAGAGTCTTACTTTATCACCCTCGGTAGAGTCCTGTGGCATCATAGCTCACAGCAACCTCCAACTCCTGGGCTTAGGCGATTCTCTTGCCTCAGCCTCCCGAGTAGCTGGGACCACAGGCGCCCGCCAGAACCTCCGACTATTTTTTTGTATGCAGTTTGGCTGGGGCCGGGTTCAAATCTGCCACCCTCGGTATATGGGGCTGATGCCCTACCCCCTGAGCTGCAGGTGCCACCTAAGTCTGGCATTTTCTTTCTTTCTTTTTTTTTTCTAATTAAATCATAGCTGTGTACATTAGTGCAATCATCGGGTACGATGTGCTGACTTCATATACAATCTGATATATTTTCATTCAACTGTTCGATATAACCTTCATGGGATTTTCTTGGTTATTGTATGAAAACATTTGTATTCTGCATTTAGTAAGTTTCACCTGTACCCTTCTAAGATGCACCGTAATTGTGATCCCACCAATTACCCTCTCTCCACCCATC
>CAUYRH010069881.1:0-43848 GCA_963574655.1 Perodicticus potto
CAAATCCTCTGGAACATCCACTGTGCATTTAAAGAAGGTATTTTTTTTGACAGTTTTATTTTGATTGACAGGCCGAAGTCGTTCAAATGTGACTATTTCATTGTAAGTAGCATCACAAGCAGCATATTCGACACAAAATTCTCCTTTCATCATCCGAACTTTAGTGAACCACCATCCACATGGTTCTTGGTCATTTGTTCTTGAATATACCTCAACTTCATCTCCTTCCCTGATTTCTTTTTTTATATCAGGTGGTGGTGGTAATCTAACTTCATTAAATGGAACCTGGCGTTCTGGCTGCCAATTATTTTCAAAAACAACGGTGAGGGAGTCTTCATGAACATCTTTAATAAATCCCTTGTAGAAAGCCCCGTTGGAGCCACGAACCTCCACCGTCAGCTCCGCCATGTTGGAACCGCAAAGGCCGCTGGGAAGAGATTCTAGAAACTTTCCAGCCTGAGGGGAGCTGGGGGAGGGACGTAAAGGAGGTGGGGGCGGGGCGGATAAAGCAGGGCGGGGACTGGGTTCCCCCGCCCTGCACCCCTGGGGTCTCAGCGTGTCGCCCCGACTCGACAATAAAACTATTAAGCTTAAAATTAACTTAATAAGACTAATATTTATTTTTATTTCAAATTAATATACAGGTATATTTGATTAGTTTACATGGTTTGAGTTTTTAGGTAAAGTCTAAGTTGTAGTTGAGCCCTTCACCCAATAGTCTAATATTTAATGGTAGAAAACAATTAAAATTAAAAAATTCCCAGTATGTATTTATTTTTTATAACAAATCATCACAAACTTTGTGACTTAAAACAACATGGATCTATTTAACACAGATTTAATCTCTTACAAATTAGGATGTCAGAAGTCCAAAAGGAGTCTCTCTGGGCCGAAATCTGGCTGCTGGTAGAGTTAGTGTCTGATGGAGACTCCAGAGGAGAAGCCTCTCCTCCCCTCTTCCGGCTGCGGAGATTGCCAGCCTTCTTTGCCTGCGTCTCTCCAATCTCTGCCTCCTTGGTCACACTGTCTTGTTCTTCATTTGACCTCTTGCTTTCCTCTTGTAAGTAAATCTATTATAGTAGGGCTCAGTCATATAATCTGCTATAATCTCTCCATCATGAGCATTTGATCTGATGTCCCTTTTACCTGGTAAAATAATTCAAGCACAGTTCCAGGTTCCATAGGTTAAGCTACAGATATATTGGTCAAGGGGAGAGGTAGGTTTATTCAGTGTACCACAATCAGTATTAAGCTATTAAGTATGCAAAATATTACTACAATAAAAACTCTTTAACTTTTATTCTATGAAAATATCTGACAATGTCAATTGGTATCAGTATTATTGAATGTGCATTATGCACTACAGACTGTAAAATATGGTAGGGTTTTCTAAAGCAAAAGTGAAAGAAAGATTCACCAGATTTTACTATAGTCTCAAAATTATTACCAGTTTTTTAAAGCTCAAAATTTTTCATCTATGTTGAGTATATTTGGTGGTTTCAATTTTCCAATTCAGTGTTCTGTGATTCTACTGTATCACAGAACAAACAAGCTTTATAGACAAATAAATCTATATGACAACACTAATGCTTTCATTTTTTTTTGACTTCTCCAAACCTCAGTTTCTTGTATTATAAAAAAAGATAAACAAATAATTTTACAGGTATTTTTTATCATGATAAAATAAAATAGATTTTGCAAAGCATTGAGCTTATCCTTGGGCACGTACAAGATGCTCAATGCATATTAAGTCATTTACATGCAAGATACCATGGATGGTATAATAAATTTGTTTAATAATACACTGTACTGACAATTTTTAAGATACTTTTCTTCTAGTCTGTCATCAATAAGACTAAATAAAACTTCTTGGCACATAAGGTATGTTAGTTTTGCATAGCAAAATACAATGTCTTGCATTTTATACATTTACATTATTAAATTTCAAAATAGCATATGGGAGGTTATCCTAATGAAATTTAAGTTCCTTAGCCAAGCATAGTAATTGGTAAGTGAACACAGCCCTATGGATATAAGTTTACTATTTGCCCAGAAGTTCCTGGACCATTGACTTGTAGAAGTCACAGCTTTCTATTCTTCTACCACACTTGATGGGTATATCTCCCCTCCCCCCCATTGATAACATAAAATTTGAATACTTTTAATAAAGCTAATACTTTTTGCTAGACAAAGATAAGAGGATAACTTACTTTTGAAAATTAATAGAACAGAATTAAAATAGATTTAATACAAAGTGCTCAATGAAAAGATACAAACATGATTATATATTTTTTTGGTCTGGAAATGAAAAGGCGTTGATATCTTCAAAATAAAGGGGAAAAAAAAAACAAGGAAGGAAGAAAAGAAGAACACATAAAGCTCAAAATCTCTACAGAAATCCCTTACTACTGGGATGTACAATTTATTCAAGTTATAGCTCACCAGACGGCTATTCCACGAAGTTTCCCCTGGTGACTTCTCTCCTTTTATTCCATTACCCTCAGTAGATTCAGTTTTCATGTTATTAAGGAAAAAATAATGTTTTCTAATTATATCTGCCACAGTCTTGTTAGGCTAGAATCTCAGGAAGCTATTTATTTCTTTTACCTAATCCTGAACACACTACTCAATACATTGTATGAAGAAAATAACGTTCATAGAGAAAATGGATATAGACATGAGCAATCCTAAAAATTCTTAAAAACAGCAATTTTAGGAACACTTAAATAAATATCATTGAGGATAGGGAGCAGTGAAAAGTGGCTGAGTAGAAAGCTCCATTAATTGTCTTTTCTCACTGACAGCAAATTCAACAACTATCCATGAAAGCCAGAATCTTCATAAGAGCCACAGTCTGGTGGGTGTTCATACTACCTTGTTTTAAAGTTATATGAAGGAAAGAGAGGGCAGAAAAGACAATCTTGCATTGCTTGTATTACCTCTGTCCCATCCCCTAAGAGTGCCATCCTAGCATGCCAAATGGAGAGAGAAACTGTGCCCAGGTGAGGGAGCGGGAAATGATTTTAGGACTTCGCATTGAAACACAGAGCCTCGCTGGCACAAAGGAGTGCAGTGAATGTTAGAATTCTGCCAGTGCTCATTGAAGGAGCATTTAAATGAGCCCAGCTAGAGAGAAATCCTTTGTCCCTAAACCTGAATTCTGGCTAGCCCACTACTACAAGACGAAAAGCAGCCCGTGGGCTGGACTAAATATGTAAAGCAGACAGAAAACAAAGCTGCAGTCCTTAGGCAATTCCTATGGCTCTGCTGGCACAGGGCCACTGGATTTGACCCAGTGAGATACCAGCAATCGTGACCACGCTAGTGCTTGTGTTACCCAAACCCTAACTATGGGTAGCATGGCTCAGGTAGAGTCTTCTTTCACTTCGGGAAAGGAAAGGGAAAAGTTCAGAAAACTCTGTTTTGCACCTTGATACCAGCCCATTCGCAGGAAAATAAGTAGAATCCTGAAGCCCTTGAGTCCAGCCCTAAATTCCTGGAAGACTTTCCTAGACATCCCCTGGGACAGAAGGAAGGGAAGACCTAAAGGGGAAGACACAGTCCTGGAAAAATTCACCACCTGATGACTTGAGAGCCCTTGATCTCGGAATAAACATCAGAGGTAGCCAAGCAATAGTCACCGTGAGCTTCGGGTAAGACTGGGAGGGCTTCAGGTATTCCTGGTACTGGTGGCCAGGAGGGAGGTCCTCCTCACTCCTTCCCCAACTTCAACAACCCAGAATAGAGAATGAGGGAAGAGAGTGAGAGATTCTGTCTGGTAATTCAGGGAATTGTCCCATGTCTCACCCATACTCACCGAGTCAGTACCAGCAGGTGTCTGCAAGTCACAGCATTACTGGGCTTGGGACACCCCCCAGTGCTAATCTGACTCAGTGACCAAAGACTTAGAACACAACACTCGATTCTCTTTGAATATCTGGAAAGCCTTCTCAAGAAGGATGTATTCATACAAGGTACACTGTGAAGATTAAAATAAATGCCTAACACGCAGGAAAACATTACCTCACCAAATGGACTAAACACAATGTGAGTGAACATCATGGAATGATGGAGATATGTGATCTTTCAGACAATAAATTTGAAATATCTGTCCCAAAGCAGCTCAATGAACTTTAAGACAACAAGAAAAGGAATTCAGAAGCCTATCAGAGAAATTTAACAAGTAGTTTGAAACAATGAAAAATAAAATCTAGCAGAAATTTAGAGGCTTGAGAAATTTACAAACTGAGAAATGTGCTAGAGTCTCTCAACAATAGAATTGACCAAGCAGAAGAACTAACCAGTGAACCTGAAGACATTATTTGAAAATACACAGTGAGAAGAGAAAAAAGAACAAAAAAGAATGAACCACACTTACAGGTTCTAGAACATATCCTCAAAAGATCAAATTTAAGAGTCATTGGCCTTGAGAAGGAGATAAAGGGAGGCAGGGTGGGGGACGGTAAGAGGTTTACTCAAAGACATAATAACAGAAAACTTTCCAAACCTACAGATTAATATCAATGTTAAGGTCAAGACAAGACTATCTCTATGAATTTAATCATCAAGTTCCCAAAGATTACAGATTAAGAAAAAAAAAAAAAAAAAAGGGTGGTGCCTGTGGCTCAGTGAGTAGAGCACCGGCCCCATATACCAAGGGCTGTAGGTTCAAACCCGGCCCCAGCTGAACTGCATCAAAAATTAGCCGGGGGCTGTGGCGGGCGCCTGTAGTGGGGGGCTGAGGCAGGAGAATCGCTTAAGCCTAAGAGCTGGAGGTTGCTGTGAGCTGTGACTCCACAGCACTCTAAGGAGGGCGATAGAGTGAGACTCTGTCTCTACAAAAAAAAAAAAAGTTCCCAAGGGAAGCAAGAAAAAAGAAGGGAGCTCTGATATGTCTGGCATCAGACCTGTCAGTAGTAATCTTATAGGTCAGAAGGGAGTGGGATGACATATTCAACATTCTGAAATAAAAATAAAAAAATAAAAAATAAACTTAACCATAATGTTATATCCTGGAATTATATTCTTCAAACATGAAGGTGAAAGAAAGACTTTTTCAGACAAACAAAAACTGAATGATTTTATGAGCATTGGCTCTGTCTTACAAGAAAGGAGTTCTTCATTCTGAAAAAGAAGTATGCTAGTGGGTGGTGTCCATAGCTCTGTGGGTAGGACGCCGGGCACATAAAGCCAGGCTGGCAGGTTCAAACCTGCCTGGGCCTGCTAAACAACAATGACAACTGCAACAACAAACAAAATAACGGGGCATTGTGGTGGGAGCGTTTAGTCTCAGCTACTTGGGAGGCTGTGGTAAGAGGATCATTTAAGCCCAAGAGTTTGAGGTTACTGTGAGCTGTGATGCCACTGCACTCTCCCAAGGGTGACATAATGAGACGCTGTCTCAAAAAAAAAAAAAAATGTTATTCAACATAAGAAGTCATTGGGAGGTAAAACTGGCAACATTAAGTCCACAAATAACAGAATATACTATTGCTGTAATTGTAGTGCATAAATCGCTTATGTCTTGAGTAGGAGGATGAAAATACCAACCTATCAAAACTACTACTATAAATTTATGAAAGGTAGATATTATTAAAAGGTATGAATGGAAACAACGGAAAGTTAAAAAGTGAGGGGGAGAGAGTTAAAGGGTAGAAGTTCTGTTAAATTTGTCTCTGTGCATTTATTTATAGTTTCTTTATATGCAGGGATGACATAATTTTAAAATAACATTGTGAAATGTTTTCGTAAGCCTCCTAGTAACCTCAAATTAAAAAAAAAAAAAATCTACAGCAGGTCATGCACCAAGTGTAAAGGCAGGAAATTAAACCCGCTCACAGAGAAAATCACTTTTAAGAAAGGAAGACAAGAAAGAAGGAGAAAAAGGAAGACAGGAGCACAGAGCAACAGGAAATCAAACAACATGGTCATAGTAAGTCCTTATCTCTCAATAGTAATATCGAATGCTAATGTTTCACACTTTCCAATCAAAAGACGTAGAGTGGCTGAACAGACACAAAAAAATAAGTCAACCATATGATGTCTGCAAGAAACGTACTTCACCTCTAAAAACACACATAGACTGAAAGTAAAGGGATATAAATGATATTTCTTGCAAAAGGAAACCAAAAATAAGCAGGAGCAGTTATATACCTATAAGACCAAATAGATTTAAAGACCCAAAACGTAAAAAGAGACCAAGAAGGTTATTATGTAATGATAAGTCGGTCAATTCAGCAAGGGGACGTAACAATTCTAGACATATATTACACCCAACACCAGAGCACATGCACGTGCATAAAGTAAGTATTGCTGGAGCTAAAGAGTGAGTTAGACGCCAATGCAACATGACGAGGGGTTAACCACCCACTCCCAGCATTAACAGACCATCCTGGCAGAATATCCACAAAGAAACGTTGGATTTAACCTGCACTATAAACCAAATGGACCTCATAAATATTTACAGAAATGTATCATCTAACAGCCACAGAATACACCTTCTTCTCCTTAGCTCATGGGTCATTCCCAAGGATAGAACTGTATGAAAATAACAAAAGAAATCTTGAAAAAATTTAAAATAATTGAGATTATAAAATGTATTTAATGTGACCGAAATGAGAAAAAGAAACGAAAAACACCTAGAAATCAATAATAGGAGAAACATTGGAAACTACAAAATCACATGGAAATAATATGCTACCGAATGACCAGTGGGTCAACAAGAAAATTTAGCAGGACATTTTTAATGAATTCAAAAACATATCAAGACCATAGTTAGATAGCATGAACTATGTTTGAGAGCACAACAAAATGACTATAATCATCAAGTCAAGATATTTTTAATGGAACTAAAAAAATGAAATTAAAATGTTCCTAACACGGAGAAATGATAAATCCCTGGGGTGACTGATACCACAATTATCCATATTTGATTAATTCATGCTATATGATATCAAAACATCACATGTAACCTATAAGGATATACAACTATTTTGTACCCATAATGATTAAAAATAAAAACAGATGTAAAATAAAAGAAAGTAAATACTATTTAATAAACAGTAGAGATAGAAAGCAGTAGCATAAATTAAGGGACATGCAGAAATACTAATATTTTTATGATCATTAATGTTGATGTTTTAAATATCAGTGCAATAGTTCAACATATTTAGAAGACTAATGATAGATTAACATTGCTTTCTGGAGCTATTACAAGTGAGAATCCAAATAGAAATGAATGAGTCTAATCAATTATGGTAGACCTTGAAGTTTTTGTAAGATTTGAAAAATGTGGAAAATTGGATACTTGACAAATACAATCTGCACCATGGTGTCATGCTTACACTCATTTATGAGCAGAATACTTTACTCAACGTTTCTAGAATATAAAGATTTGTCAGTAGGAATTGCTATCTGATTTTAGTACTGGATTAAATCACCTTCAATCCTAGGAATCTCTATTATAATATCCATTCTACCCTACTATTTTAATTCTAAAGTCTATCTTTAGTGAGGAATAGGCTCTGACCCTAGTGGGTGGTGAATGGTTAAATGGCAGTACTTTTTTCTGAGTACTTCAAAAGGCTGAGTCAGGATTTATTTTTTCCCTGTGGTCATAATTCCATTTTCTTGTAGTAAATACATCTACAGCTGCAGCTGTTGACCAACTGCTGCTGACAGCAGTTTTTCTTTCCTTATGGGGAGGTAGCTTTGCCTTCTTTTGAACAAGTTTTTTACTTGGCATTTAGCCCAGACAGAATCACTTTATTTTCCTAGATATTCTTGACCTCTACAGCCAGCTGGCCTTCCTCAGATCTTCCCTGATCTCACTTACTTATCCATTTTCTTGCCTTACCCAGATTCCTCACTCACAGGAATTGAACTAGCCTCAAATGCTGTCTTCACTTCTGAACTTGGCCTTTTCTAAGAGGTTCCACTTTTCCCCTGCTGATAGATCTTCCATTACTACCCTTTTAACCTCCTTTGCTACAATTTATCTCAAAAGCTGCATACTCTCCAATTCCTACATATTCCTATAATTCCACTTAATTAACCACTAATTGAATATTAAGACTAATATTATAGGCAATGTAAAGGTAAAAACAATACATCCCATTCCCAGGAAGCTCATGGCCTTTCATGGAAAAGTGGCAGACATATATAATTATAAAGTAACTGGTAAAGTCATATTTAGAGGTAAAGTCATATTTAGATATAAAATAAGATTTTAATGTACATATAAAATGACTCTTATTGGAGCATAGTGCTTAGAGAATCATGAGTTACAATGAAGGACTTCCTACCTAAGATATAATTTAGAAGGGAGATAGTTGAAGGGGCAGGTACAAGAAAAGTGAGAGGGCAATAAGTGACGTATTATATATTCAAACTGTGTAAGTATGGGTAGAGAGGGAAGGAAGGCCCTTAAGAGCAAAAACATAATTTGCTATTTTAAGACCTCAGCCTAATTCCCTAGGATAAAAGGGATATATTCCAGGAGTTTTAAAAAAGGAAATGGCATAATTATATTTATAATTTATATAAATCACCCTAATAAAAGTGTGGAAGAATGAATGAAGAGAAATATTGTAACATGGTGTCAAAAACATTGGCGAGGTTGAACCCTTACGTCATATAAATTCAAAATTGATCACATAAATAAATGTCACAACTAAAACTATAAAACTCAGAAGGAAACATAAGGGGAAAGCTCCACATCATTGGATTTAGCAATGATTTCATGGGTATGACACCAAAAGCACAGGTAACACAAAATAAACTAACTACATAAAAATAAAAAGCTATTTTACATCATAGGACACTACCACCTGAGTGAAAAGGCAGCCCATGGAATGACAAAAAAAATTTGCAATTCATGTTAATGTCTAATAAGGGATTAATATGTGGAATATTTAAAGAACTCCTACAATTCAATAATAAAAAAAATAGACAACAAAATAACAACAGGGGAAAAGGACTTGGATAGACATTTCTCCAAAGACGATGCAGAGAATCAAAGAACCCATGAAAAGGTGCTCAATGTCAGTGCCCTTAAGGAAATGCAAATCAAAATTGAAAGGTATGGTCCTACCAAGGGTACAGGTGAAACTTACTAAATGCAGAATATAAATGTCTTAACACAATAACTAAGAACATGCCACGAAAGCTATGTTAAACAGTTTGATGAAAATATTTCAGATTGTATATGAAACCAGCACATTGTGCCCATGATTGCATTAATGTACACACCTACGATTTAATTAAAAAAATTAAAGAAGACAGTGAATAGAAAAAAAAAACTGAAAAGATATACCACCCCACACTCATTAAGAGGCTAGTATATTAAAATAACAAAAAGAGAGAGATAAAGGAAAAAAGCAACTCCTGTTAAGGACATGGAGAAATTAGACCCCTGTGTATCATTAGCGGAAATATAAAATGGTATAGCTGCTATGGAAATCTATATGGAATTTAATGAAAAATTAAAAATATAATGACCACATGATGTAGCAATTCCACTTCAGAGAATATGCCCAAAAGAACTGAAAACATATCCTCAACGTACGTACACCCACATGCTTACAACCATGTGCATAGCAGCATTATTAAATGGTAGAAATTCAAGTGTTCGTTGACAGCTTATGGGAGGAGCAGAATGTGAAATAGACAGATAATGGAATATTATTCGGCTAAAATGGAAAGGGCACTCTGACACATGCCACAACAGGGATGAACCTGGAAGGCATTCTGCTCAGTGAAATAAACGAGTAGCAGAAGTGCAGATACTGTAGGGTTCCACGTACAGAGGCACGTAGACACTGCATGAGGTATACAGAGGATTCAAATTCATTCAACAAAATGGTGATTGTCAGGGACTGGGACGAATGGGATGGGAAGTTAATGCTGGGTGCGTATGGATGGTGGTGATGGCTGCACAACCATCTGAATGTTCTTAATGCAACTCAACTGTATATTTACAAATGGTGAAAATGTTAAATTTTAAGTTGTGTATATTTCACCATCCTCAAGAAAAAAAAGTAATGGCCTAAATTATCCGGTCAGTGGTAATGAAGTAAGTTGAAAATTACCCAAAAGGTAAATACCAATAAAAACATATTGGGAAAGACAAGGGTAAACAGACGGGAAAATTAAACTATCGAGTCCAGTTAGGTTCTATTTAACCAGCAGTGTCAGCAGTAACCATCTACTGAAGTAGGTAGTAAAGAAGGCCCTTATTCACATAGGTAGACCAGCTGAATCAGAATGAAGGTGGAGGGTTTGGGAAGAGTCTCCAAAGTATTTCACTTTTAAATAAACTCCCTGCATGATTTACAAGCACATTAAAAGCTTAAGACCACTAATATGGGAAGAAAAAATGTTAGGGTAATGAACTTGGACATCTGGAGAACACCAACCTTAAGAGGAAGAGGAAAAGTGATATTCCTTTTCATCGTTTACTTGTTAGTAGAGTTATATATGCCCCAAAACAATCAAAGATGAAAGACAGTTTTAAAAACTAATTAGAAAACCAGAGTGATGAGAGGAATTTGACTGATTCTGAAACTTGGAACCATAAAAATATATTTCAAAAATACTTCATGACTTTATGTCAACAAATGCCAGCCAAGTTCATTTATATTTGACTAGTTTATTTCCCTTACCCATTGTATTTATTTACTAATTAAAAATTGTTTCCAAATGTCTGCTTTGTGTCAGATACTTGTTTAAGCAGTAGTGATACAAGAGATGTCAAAAGAACACAAATAAAAACAAGAAACAAAAAAATTGCTATGTGTATAGAGTTTAAGTACCAAAGATTGCACTCTATTTTTCAAACCTGACAATTCTCTCTATATGGCACTGTGGTAAGTCCCTCCTCCTTTCCGATGTCACTGTCATTATTTTCCTCCCCGTTCACACCTGAGTTACTGAAATGACTATGCAAGGAAACTCCCTTTATCCAATGCTTCTCTTTTTAACCAGTCAACTCTTTTTGATAAGATTTTTTTTTTACAAAAAGTTAATTATTACAAATCCTGCTCAAAAACTCTTAATGTCTTTCTTGTTCTAGACATTCTTGATGCTTTAGGATTTTTGTTTTTAATAATTTGATTTTCCAGAATTTCTCTTCCAATCATACCGCCGAATTAATACTAATACTAAGTTCAAGAGGATTGCTTCCTACTCTCCTTCTGTCCTTGAGATTTCTGGCTTCCATGCCTTGGAGTTTGCCGCATACTGAACAATCCTTATGTCCCCCTATTAAAATTTTGGCTATTTTTTGAGCATTTTGGGATGACTCCTCTTCTCTGATAACTTCTCTAATCCCCAGCTTAGTGTACATTCCCTCATTTCCTATTCTCACAAACTCCCTTTCCATCCCTATGAGTGATTTCATAGTAGTCTTTTTCTTGTATCCACATTTCTAGATATTCTTACCGTCTTCTGGAGGTAAAAAAAAAAAAAAAAAAAAACTACTTCTGAGTCCTGACTTCATTACTTACTGGGTGACCTTGAAAAAATCTAACATCTCCACAATTCACTTCTCAACTGCAAAGCAGGAATACATTATTTATAGAATTACAAGAGGCCATGCATACAGAAATTAGCAAAGTATCTATATATAGACTGCCACCATTGAAAAATATGGTTTTATTTTTTAGGAGAATTGAAGAAATGCTTGGACTCTTGATGGTTACAATCACAGTGCTGGGACCATATTACGAATGTAATACATATCAGTAAGATAGCTTAGCTTAGATCAATGCTTATATTCTGTGTACACCATGATTATCAAATTCTACATATTGAAATGAAACCTGAGAATTTCAAGCACAAATATGCATTAAATTTGAAATCCAGGTGCTCATAAGCAAATACATTTTTTTTTTAATTTGCCCCATTCTCTTCCTCTGGCTTCACTCTATAGAAGGAAATATATTACATTAATACACAACAAACAAGTAGGCTACCACATATTGCTTTATATATTAACTGAACCTATGCACTTTAATTTTGTATTGCTTCTTCCTCATTGCTGACTTCTCCAAAATTAGTTGCAATGAAAGTATAAACTTTTATTACTCTAGGTAAATTTCTTATTAAAAGAATCTTGGGCGGCACCTGTGGCTCAAAGGAGTAGGGTGCTCGTCTCATATGCCAGAGGTGGTTGAGTTCAAACCCAGCCCCGGCCAAAAACTGCAAAAAAAAAATTCTTATTAAAAGAATCTTATATTTCAGCAAACCTACACTGTAGATACAAAAATTAACTTTTTCTTCTATCTTAGGAAAATAAATTGTCCAAAGCTAAAGGAAAGAAATTTTGTATACCTATGAACATTAATAAATATAAAAATTCAAATACTGCTATAACTACTGATTTTCACTGCCAACAGTATTTTCAAGGGCAAATAAGGGAGAGAACCTTCTTTTCATGACAAAAGGGAGTTTATTGTATAGAACATTATAGAGGTAAATGTTCTATACATTACTGTTGTATACATTTACTTTACACTTAATTCTATAATGTTCTATACAACAAACTTATTATTGTGTAGAACATTTACTTCTATAATGTTCTATACAACAATATTGTACTGAGCAACTGTTATAAACAGAGACAATTTGTGTCGCAAACTGTAAAATATCAAAAAAGAACAATGTCTTAAAACAGTTCCTAGTAACCTATAAGCACATAAATGCTTTAACTCATGACTTTAGTCACATTGTTGTGTAGGGTGTTTTGTGGATGAATCTAGAACAGTGGTCCTCAGCCTTCCTAATGCCATGATGTATTTTCACTGTTACAAAAGGGTCATGACCCGCAAGTTGAGAACTGCTGCGCTAGAAGATCAAAAACATATAAAGAGGATATTTATAAATTTATGTCAGTTGTGCTAATAAATTTTGGACTACACACATTCTATTTTGAAAAGAAATTCTCAAGAGTATTGAATTGTATGGATTTAAGCATTGATTCAGGCTGAATTTACAAAATTGAAATTTAAGTTTTTCTCTGACTTGAAGGGGATTGATAATTTTCTGATATCTTAATGTTGATTGAGTTAAATAGTATAGTCATATATATTGGACCCATCAAGTACTTTTTGGTAAATTTTATTAAAGTAAGATCTTTGTCTGCTAAAATCATGTAGCTTGAATTAGAGACATTCATGTATCTTAAATTCCCGATAACTTAGAATGTCTTTAGTCTAATAATTTAGCTATTGTTAAATCTTAGTAAAATGCATTTATTAAGTCTGATTCATCAGTTAGTAAACTCCTATCTTCTTGCAAGCTATTTCTGTAGTTAAAATCAACTAATTATTCCAAGTCATTTAGCAGGTGGTAGAGGAGGAGAGGACGAGGAGAGAAATCAACTCTTATTCTAGTGTTTTGCAGAAACTAATTTCTTTCATCTAGGTAGTTTGAACTATTATCACCAGATAATAGTTAACTCAGCATGAGATTCTAGCCATAATTTCTAGTATTATTCTGTTTTCAGCAATCACTCTTTAAATATCCAAACATATTGCATTCCAAATAAAATAAACTTTTTGTGGCTAAAGGAAAGAAAATTAAAATAGACACAGGAAGTGTGATTCCTAAGATAAATAATAGATTGAAACAAATAAAAACTGTTCTCTTTAGTGGACAATAGTAAAACCAATCACAACTTCCTAGTCTTCTAGCAAAAATGAAGTCAAAAGATAGCTAGAAAACTCAAAAATACAGTGGTTAAAAAAATAATGAATATTCTGGTTATCATATACAGTATGTTTTCAGTAATGTATACAGATAGAAATGTAATTCCAAGTAATCTCTATATAAATAAATATTTGATTAACATTTAAAAGGCATTTTTTTAGCTAAATTTCCAAATTAAAGAGATGGGAGGAAATTATAAATGTATATTCTGGCACATTAAATTTGAATATTTTTGTATATTTTGCTGTTTATGAAGCTAATGTGTTGAGAGTAATGGCTCATTTGTTTAATCATTTTTTAATATGCATTTTTGATAGAGTGCCTCCTTGATGCTCAATGAATAAGTATTATCCTAATCAGACAAGATTATTCATTCACTTGTTTATTCTAAATCAAAATATTTAATTTCTGTCCAGTATGTTAAAGGTCAATTATATTTGGTAAATTTCTAATAAGAACTACTGTCAACTGTCAATGATTGACCAATGTAATATCCTGGGTAATTCTGCCCCATACTGCTTTCACTCCCAGCTCATTCTGAAGACATGCATGTTTTTAATAGTAAAAGTAACGGTTAAACATTAAACATAACATACCTACAGTTGCAGTATTGTGCTGTGGTCTGACAGTGGTAAGAATGGCTGTCATCTCACTTGACACATGTATGGATAAAATATGTATGTATATTTATATTCCTGTTGCCATTTGATGGCTGCCTTCTCAGTTTCAAAAGGAATTTCCCTGTCTGCCACTTTTTCTCTTTGCCTTGTGGTCTTCAAACAGTGATTTTTTTCCCCCCCACAATTGCAGCTACTCTTTTTCATCAGCAAAATGTGTCTGCTGCTGTCATTTCAGAGGCATAAATATTCTGCTTAAAATCAGACTACAAAATGTACATGTAAAAATTCTGCAATTCACATGACAAAAAAATACAATGTCGTGGTATTAGATACTTACTTAGAAATCTATTCACAATCCAGACCAATTATTAAGGTCAGGCATTTTATTCCTGACTTGGTTCATCAGTAGATAGTAAGGAAATCCAAGAGAAGTTAACGTTCCCTAATTACAAAGTAGAAGATCACAATGGTTTGTTAAGCACTGAGGAAACAGAGGCTTATTTTAATGAATTCTTCATAAAACATCCCTCATTTAAAATGGAAACAATATTTTAAGAAGTCATCCTTTTTATGAGAGACATAGTAAGCTTTAGATTTGTATGCCTTAGTCTAATACAACAAAAATATCACACAAATTGTTTACAGCATGATTTTGAAATGATAAAGATACATGTTCCAAGTATCTGAATTGTTCCATGCAAATCTACATAGAGCTATGTGAAAATGTTATGGCCACCCCTTTCGTATTAATAGAGTATTTTAAAGAGTATGTTTCCTTAAATGTATCATTTGGTTTACCTGGTCCTCAATTATTAAAAAAATATTCCTCCGCGATTCAATTACTAAATGAAAAGTATTAGGACAATAATTTTCATTTTACATGCACATATTCTTATACATTTATTTCACTAACCAATTGTATCAAATACATAGTTGTGAATTGATTAAGAAAGACTCAAAATGAAAGTAAAAATGGATTTCTTTAAATTAGCATCCATAGTGTTTTTGAAGTTAAATTTTTATGATATGAATCAAAGTATAAAAAGCTCAAACTTTTATTCTGTCTACAACTGTAATCATCTACCCCTCAAGGTCTAAGTATTTAATACACTGTGTATTACAAAGAAGTATAAGTTACCAGAAACATACTTTCAGTCTGTTTAAAGGTTATTCCTTTCTGCCTCCTTCAAATTTTAGTACAACATGAATGTCTCCATTTCTAAGAAAGTAATTATACTTCTCAAGATGCATAGAAGAAATGTGAGGCAAATGGTATTAGGTAAATATTGAGGTGTAGAGATAACATCTTAGAGAGAAATATTCAGCCCATTTGCCAATATTACATTAGCTGCTTTAGGTAGTAGAGAATGAAAGTTCACTTCTGAGGACATCACACACTACAAACCAAGTAATATTTGACATTTCTTTTCCTTTTTACTGATGTTTTCCCCTACGGTATATCCTTTACTTATAAAGGAGGATTTCTTTCCTCTCTAATCTACCACATAATAGAAAACAACAACAGCTACACGATTTTTACTCCATCTAAAACAAATCCAAGCTCTTTCTATGTTTCTGTCTCTCTCGCTCCATTTTTGGTATTGCTAGAAAGATAGAAATAGGGTTAAATGTTTATCCTTTTTTCTTCACCAGCCAGATTTTTTTTGCCTTCATACAGAGAGTCGGAAACACACACAGACACACGTGCACACGTGCATGCATACAAGCTGAACTTCTAAAGCTTGGACTGAAAACACAGACCAACAAAAACCATTTATCAATGTATATCAGAGATAGATATCCCCAGGGAGTCTAGGCCTGAGGCGTTGTATTCTCAACTAGGACTTTTTCTGGGAACTCTGAATGAAGAAATGGAATAGGCACTGGAAAGCTCCTGGCATATACAGATAGAGAGAGTGCCTTCTTCAACTGTTCCCTTTACTCTGCTTTTTTGTTGTTACTGTAAAGTCCATTTTGCCACCAAGGGCTCCACCTAGCACCAGCCCCACAAGTCTGAGAACGTGTAATAAGTGACACAGAAATCACAGACAGCTATCTTGGGAATGGTAAGTGAGGAGAACAGACAAACTCAAGTGTTAACAGTATAAAAGTGTTTGAGTTCAAGAAATACTGAACTGTTAGGTATGATCTGCTAGTAACTCAGATTATTGAACATACTAGTGAGTGTAATCTTAAAAACTTTACAGAGTAGTGTAGCTGTAAAAATCTATAAATAGCTACTGGAAATGCATAGCTTTTTTACATCTAGACTTACCTATTTTTTAAGGGCTTAGGGAAAGAAAGTAACAAAATGACTCAGAAAAAATGGAAATGAATTATTCTTGCATAAGAGTAATGCAACATTCCCTTGTGCAATATACATTGCAAATTATTTCTTAAAGAATTATTACAGAGTTTGGGAGTGCTCAAAATACTAAAGTTAAGAATAAAATTTCACAATTTTCAAAATTCAATTTTATGTACACACACAAATGAAATATTTTTAAATTAGAATGCACAGTTCCAAACGTGATTTTCCATAATTTAACTCAGTAAGGACTTTCAGATCATCATGTAAATATAGTTAAAATAGATTCCACATTATGCAATATATCAAGAAAAAGGAAAATTAAAATGGTAGAGAGCAGATAGGCCCCTGAGTGCAAGTCATGAAAAAAAGAAGAAGCCCTTTAACCTTTATCCACCATAGTAAAGTTTGTCTAAAAATAAAACAAATAATTATCTGAAATTGCATAACAAGGAGTATCCTGGAATACTTCAATACCTCAAAAAATTTTTAAACTTTTTTAAAGGTAGTACAATTAATGACAATTATGAGCTACATAATAATTCCAAGAATGAATGCTAAAAATTAACCTGTTGTGCAAAAAGAAAGGGAACACAAATTCACAGTAAGCGGTCAATATTGCACATGGTTTTGTTCTATCATCTTTATTTCTATGACATGACACCCAGCTTTAGGTTAGTTTTAAAAATGATAAAGAAGAGACAGTTTTTTTGTTATTTTGTTTTTGTTTTTAATCTTCATTGAAATCTGACCTGTATCGGCCATATACACTCATTCAAAATTTCATTATTTTTCTGAACCAAAACTATATATTGATATGTTAATATCTTTGACAATGAAATCTGGAGAATAGCTATTGCAAACATATTCTTTACTGTCTCTTAAGAAAGATGTCAAACATACATGTAGTTGTCCCACTCTGTCCACAGCACATGTCCGATAGAAATTACAGCTTGTGTATCTTCTTGGCATCATTTTCTACTTGTCACTAATGCAATAAAAGGATGGGGAAAAAGATTGTGCTTACACTTCCTTCGAATATTCAGTACATTTTTGTGTAACTTAAAAGGAAAAGTTCACAATACTACAAAGTATTACAAAATGCATAGTAAAAAAGAAACAAGAATTTTACAGTAAGCAAACTTTCCTGCAAAATTTAGGTAACACAACATGAACAAACATATCATAACCTAAAAATCATGCTGACCAAAGAGGACATTGTTGGCTTCTCTAATTGTCTATGTTTTTAAACACAAAAGAGAAGTTTATAGCAACACCAAAATTGGTAACCATATATATTCCTCCTTAGTTGGTATCCATTGGAGTGTTTTAATATGTGTAGTTATGATTATCTTTCTATGGTTTAGGTTACATTTTAAAAGATGTGCAAAACCTCTGTTTTACTCAGAAAATATTCACATAATTATGTTATTATTTAAAACATATGATTTTACTTTACTTTTTAAATTAGAATTAAAAGGGACATTTTTAAAGGAAATATTTACTTGTTCATTTGAACACACCTTTCCAAAAATTGAATTATACTTATGGAACAGAAATAAAAGATACAGTATATTTACCAATAAATGATTTAACTACTGACTAGTGCAATACAAAAATATATTTTTGCCCAAATTTGCAATATGTTAAGTAAATATGCATAATTTTTATGTAGATTAGCAAATCAATGCCAAAAAATGCCATGTATTTTTCTTTGCCAGTTTATAAAACTATGAACTAATTTTAGAATAAACTTAGCTGCTCATATGAAAAAGTTGGTAACTGTCATAAATGCATCCCATTTTTGAATTAATATCCCATATGACAAATAAAACAAAGGCAGTTAAAAGGAATGTTTTTAAAGGCTTTCATATGTAGTAGTTAGAAATAGATTTAGCAGTACAGGTATCTTCACATTTTCTTTAATATCTGGATTATCCTTCATTTTGTCCCCCACCCCCTGCAAGCTTTGTATTTTTTTAACCAAATGGAAAATACAAGACTCAGAGAGGTGGATGAGTTATTGTCTTATATGCCTCCATTTTCTGTTGGATTGGAAAGCTTGGCCCTCCCAATAATATGAATAGGCCAATCTTTAGCGGTTCTGTCTCTGGTCCTGCACTGGGTTTCCTGCTCAGAATCTCTTACTATCATTTAACCTGTGGTTCCATAGCTAAGCCACAGTTTCTGATCTCTGATGCATCTTCATTATAATATCACTGTCATTAGGCAGAAAGCCATGATCAAATTAACAATTAGAAAGAATAAATTGACGGCAACATGAACATAACTTCTTAGGGTGCTAAACCTCAGGTGGAAATGACAGTCAAAAGACAGGACAGGAATGAATGGGTAAATATGATTTATCTCCATCTCAGTTTTCTTAGGTGAAGTCCAAGCAGATTCAGTCAATTCTTAGTTAACATTTAAAGTAATGTAAATATATAAAAAAAAATTCAGAAGTAAGAACTCAAAGTCATGGAAATTATTTCAAGAGTGATCACAATGTACAATAATACAGCTTGACTGAATTGAATGTTGTCCACATGGACACAGATTTGCGAACACTTTAAATTATCTTTGAGTTCCACATATAGACATATTCTTAAATCTTACTGTACCAAGTAGTTGGAAATGTCATTTCTTTCAACATCATTTTTGTTACAACTTTGATAAAGAAAAGATAAATCTTTGTGGGCTATCATCTTGGGGGGGTTGGGTGTTCTCCCAGTATCTACATGCATTTTCTGCAAGTACTCTGGTTTTCCTCCCATTTCTCAAAGATCTGCACTTTAAGTGAACAGCTGTGTGTCTAAATCATCCCAGTTGGAGTGTGTGTTTGTGTGCAGGGGGGTGAGTGTGCTTGACTGTGGAGTCACGTTCTGCCTTGCTCCCTGAGCTGTCTGGGTAAGCTCCAGTCACCAGAAACCATGAACTAGAAGAATCATCTTACTTATTTTTATTAATCTTTCTTAAATATAATTCACATTAATTTCAATGTTTAATACTAGAAGGCTTTTGGTCTTTATTTAGAAGTTTGAGCAAGTTGCTGTGATCAGAAGTAAGCCCCGGAAACTTAACTATTGTTTATATCAATCAGTCTATGGAAAAAATTGTTTCACTGTAAGTTATATCATTTAAAGTCACAGATTTCAGAGAACCTTGCATGACTTTAAATGAGAATCTACAGTACTTCGTTTAGATACCAACTTAATCTGGCTTACTGCTTATTGTTAGTTACAAAAGAATCATCAGAAAAAGTGCTATGCTTTTCATGCTATAATGCATGAAAGAACCAGCAAATTAAAGGGAGATAAATATTTTAAAACACACAATCACATAACATTACAGCAGCAAACACCATAATATGTCATGACATATAGTTTGACAATAATAGATCAGTATGAATCTGATCCATGTAAATAATTCATCAAATAGGAACTTCTGTAACAAAATTTTGTGTCCACTAGAGAAATAAAAAAATTAATGAGGAAAATATGAGACTTCAAACTCCAGTTCCTATCTAATACTCAGTGCCTTTCTAGCATTTAAGTTATAAAACAATGGAAATACAAAATTTAAGGATATAGAGATTTCATGACTGAATAAATATTAAGTTAAGGAATGACTTTTACTTCTATAACTGAGATTTTCTCTGTATCATCCATTGGGCCAATTCACCAGTTCCAGGAGATAAACCCTGTAAAGATATTTAATAAAGAATGACTTCTAAGCGGAGAACATGGCAACTGTAAGAACCTAATTTATTTGGAATAAAAAATCAGAAATGGAATTTTATTCAGTATTTCTAATATTTTAGCATGCATGTTCAATTGCAATGGTACAACAGATTATAATGCAGTGGGATTAAGATTTGCTTAAAATTATTCATCTCAAATTCCTGTGATGATCACATTTATTTATTTCCTGATAGATACTAAATCAGAATTTGTAAAAATTTAAAGTTGATTATTTTTACAAATTGTCCTAGTTTGATCTCACCCACATTCTTTTTTTTTTTTTCCATTGCTTGATTATAACTCTATTTTATCTCCCTGGGAAATTTCTTGTGTCATAGAAATACAGATATTTTCAAATTGAAGGGAGTCTTTCTTCAGTACATATAAGGGAGAGCAAAAATCAAACATTGCTGCTGCTACTGTGATGTTTACAAATTTGGCATAGCTATAATCCAGGGTATGCATAAACAATCTGTAATTTTTTTTTGCTTTTTTTCTTTTTATTTAGTCATATACACATAGATCATGAATACATTTATGCATTTGTGGGATACAATGTGTTGATTTTTTATACAATCTGAAGTACTTACATCAAACTAATCAACATAGCTTTCTTGTCATTAACTTAATTATTGTGTTACAACATTTATGTTCTATTGATAGATTTGACTTGTACCCTTGCAATAATTTTTTGCTCTTTTGAAATAATACTTTTAACTGAGCTATCTTTCACATGCATTTCAGATACTGGCATTAGTTAAAACTAGAATATACATAAGTGTGTAAAAACTCATACTACTGATTAAGAAACTGTGCAAAACATATGGAGATCAGACTTAGGTTAGAATTTTCCATGAAAAACAAAAATTATTTCTTGGAACTATTTTTTTTCCTCTGGCACTGGAAGTAAATTTGCCTTTAATATTATTCATATTGACATTCAATATACTAAATTCTAGTGTGATTCTACTTCTAAAATGTTTTCAAAATAAAATTTAATCATATAAAATTTGAATATGATAGGATATGTTATGATGTAATGTTTTATCAATATGAAGACCTTACATTTTTTCACTTAGTTATCCAAATTATCATTTTTTACCAATTTAACAACAAAAATGGAATTTGAACTGTTAGGACTGTATGGGGGTTCCATGCATATGGATATCCTCATTCACTTTCGCAAAGACAGGTAAACTGACATCCTCATGTTAGTATTGTTTATAAAGTCACAGTTCACATATTTAAAAATGATTCAGAATTTTGAAAATGAAGCACTTTTTAAAAAGTATTTACTATGCATTAGCATATGACAAACAGCTTCAATATCTAACATATATAATGCATTTTGCATTTCTAATGTATGAAATGCGTTGTTTATTTGATTTTAATTAAGTTGACTTTAAATATATTTGAATGTTCAAAAAATAGCTACATCAAGTTTATTTATGAATCAGTAAACTTATTTTTATTTGTATAAAAATAATTTTATTTTACATAATAAATAGCAATTCGTATTGAGCAATTTGTAATGAATCATTACAGGAAACTGCTTTGCTATTAAGAATGAGAAAAAAAAAGAAGAAAAAGAAGATCTTTCCCAAATACAAAAAATCTTTCTTTCTGATTATATTAGATATTTTGAAATGCTGCTTAATATTTATTCCTCATTATTTCACATAGGGATAGTATATTTATCAGGTTTTTTTTCTATTATCACCAGATTGAAATTGAAATATTTTTATAATTTTAATAAAAAACTATATTTTATTTACTATAGTCATAATTATCACCGTGTCTATCTTAAAAACTACAACCACAATAGTAACACATCATAGTGTATTAAAATTATATATTTGATATTTGATTTTTAGTTTGAGAAAGACAATTACAAAAGTTTTTAAAAGAAAAAGAATAGGTAAGTATTTTAAGTTCAAAGCTTTTTTAGTAGTACTCCAGTATTCCTTAATGGGCATAAGTAGTGATAACAGACTTAAAACCTCTGTATCTTAAATACAATGTTAAAGAATTAAAATACGTGGCTACAAAGTCAAATAGACTCACATTTTCAGCTTTTAAACTCTCCAAGGTATTCAAAGTGAGGGCAGTATGTAAAAATTTCATCATTCAAGAGTTCATCAAAGGTTAAAATAAAAGAAACTTGGAAGGAGAGAATGGAGTATGTGAGTTTTGCTATTCTAATAACTTAAAGACTTCCAAGATTGTGCTGTTTGGAGTTCATTACTGAAACTCAAAAACCACTTTTTTTTACTGATACTTCTTCTTTTCTGTCTCTTAGTTGACAAAACATGCAAATGTCAAGGTAATAATTATTTTATTGTCCCTTAAATATGAAAACCGTTAAATTTCCCACAATAAATAAAATTTCCAAAATTATAATTGATGTATAAAAAGCTTAGAAAAATATGTTTATATACATTCAAAAATACTTTATACTATAGTCATGGTGCCTTATGACAAAATGCAACGATATCTTAAAATATTAAAACTCCCCCACTGAATTATGCATGCAGTCAGCTCCAGAGAAAAATGTGTCCCTATGTCGGAAACTGCCCTGAGGAATGTATTATTCCTTCTGGATTACTTTTTCCCTGGAGGTAACATTCTCATTAAAAAGATGAACTGATTTTCTTACACCCAGGGGAAAATACATAGTGCCCAGAAAAGCTTTCTAAATAGATAAACACCTCACCAGACTTAAAAATACCCACAGCATATCTGTTAAAAATGTCCAAAAATTGCACCAGCAACTCCATGAAAGCATGCCCTGAACTTTAAAATAGTAATGTAAGAGCAGAATAGCAACAATTCCTTTTCTTATTCATAAATAAAACTTAACCAATTGTACTAACGAAGCAAAATAATTAAAATTTAAAATTGGGACATGAGTTTTATGTACAAGGGTTCTGGTTGTATTTCCACATTTTTTCTTAATTATTTGAACTTTTTTTGAAAAAATAAACTAAAAGACACATAGAAATTTTTCCCAGTGTTTTTACAAATATATTTAGAATTCATTAATAGATCCTCAATGTTTTTCTACAAATATTCATGCCAAGGTACTGAACACTCACGTAATATTCCTGTTCACATTTTAGTTATCTTTGCAGTTTAAAGCAAGGAAAATGGTGTGTTGGAACAGTTAGGAAAATTGTGTTATTTAACATATTGATCTTAGTCTGTATGCATCTATATATAAATATTTTTTGAATTCATTAGATCACGGCTGACTAAATGCCAGGCTATGATCAGGCGAGAGATACAATTACTATCTTAGCTATTTCTCTTCTCTACTATATGTACATAGCAAAAACTAAAGAAAGTATTTCTTATTTTATTTAACGAATTTTTGTTCAGTTAATTAGGAAGAAAAAAATTGTGATCAAAATAATTCTAATAATTTTCCCAATTCAAGTTAATTCTGGGTTAATTTTGTTGCATGGAATAGACATATTTGGATAAAACAATGCAAATATTGTAAGTTGTAAGGTGATAGTCACTAAGACTCTTTCATTAGGTGTTAAAGTCCACTTGCTACAATTCCAACCATAACTCTTATTGTACTTGAGTTTCTGTTCATCAATAGAGAAGCTGGTCGTCTAATGTTATATTTATAGTGGAATTTTTATTACCATTTTAAACTTTAATCAATGGAATTCTCTGTTTATAGGGCTTTGTAATGATTTTTTTAGGGCATTTAATGAGGACTTTGCTTGTTAACTAGTAAACAACACTAGAGATGACACTTGAAAATATTAAGCATAGAAATAATTTCACCACTAGATTAAAAGCCAAATTCATACCATAAAAGATAAGAGGAAATTAGAACTATCCATATTATTAATCATTATGTAGGAGAGCTCCTGCTAACCTTAGAATGTTAAAATATTGTTGGATAGATCACATATTTATTGTACCTTTTCCTAATACTCTGTAAAAATATGTCAAATAAACCAAAATATTTTAGCATACTCAGTGTTGTTTGACTATTACCCCAGACATAAATTCAAAATGTGTTAAAAGTCAACAAAATAAGCAAATATAAGAAAAGTCAATTATTATCAGATTTAGAAATAGTGCTCAGATTTTTGATAAATGAATACTGGTCACATTTTTAAGAAATATACTAAAAATTCAATGTTACCATTTCAAAGGATAAGAATATGGGATAAAGTCAATTAAACTACAATGTTAACACATTCTTTCCTTTTCAAGGAAATCTTACCTTTAAATTTACTGATAATTATCTAAAAATTACCATTAACTTTTTAAAAAGTTAATGGAGAAATAAAACATACCTTTTAATTAATATTATTTTACAAATATGTTACACACACATTAAAAGAAAGATCTTTTCATCTGAAAAATATATCTTTTGTAGGTATAATAATAATTAATTTTCATGTTTCATCACAGTTGCCACATACCCAGGAGAGGAAATGTAAAAATCTAAATTTCTTTCGCTGTTCATAAAGCAGGCCCATCATATTCATGTTTACAGACTGAAATTAAGGCAGATATACAAAGAAAGTTGCCAAGAGACACATCATCAGTCTATGATGGGAAAAGCAACACACTTAGAATAATAGGAGGACAGTTTTGCCTTTTACCCATTGGCTACCATTTGGAGTATAGTAAAAGCAAATAATTTGCAACTATGTTTTGTCATTTCAGACACAACCTATTTCACCTTCAAAGAAGTAAAAAGTTTAGATTACGTTTACCAAATGAAATCAAAAGTAAAATAAACAATTCTACTAATGGCATACTTCTACAGCAAAACTGATTAACATTTTGTCAGAAAAAATGATACAGAAGATAAAACCCAAAATTCTTTATATGCTTTGTCAGTCTTTAGTATCGTAAAAAATGAAAAACATAATCCTAAATGAAAACCATTGTATGTGGGGAATTTGGGCATTTCATTATGTTATCTCTTACTTCCTCTAGGTATATAATCAATTTACAAACAACTTACGAACACAGCAATAGTGAAGAATATATTTTCACTACACATTGTTTTGTTAAAAAAGAAATTGAAAAAATAGTCTTGGAAAATCTGTCTCCCCTCCTTTAAAAAAATTTTGGTACTGGCCAGGCACAATGGCTAACACCTGTAATCCTAGTACTCCGAGAAGCCCAGCTGGGAGGATCCCTTGAGGTCAAGAATTCATAACTAGGCTGAGCAAAGTGTCTCTACTAAAAATAAACAATTCGCTGAGTGTGGTGGTGCACATCTGTAGTCCCAGCTACTTCGGAGGCTGAGGCAGGAAGATTGCTTAAACCTAGGAGTTTTAGGTTGTTTTGAGCTAGGCTGAGCCATAGCATGACATGAATTAGTCCTAATTTTATTGAATCACATTGTACACTTTTCATTTTGAAAGTGATTGTCATATTTGATGTTTGACATATTTTCATTGAACTCACCTTTTGCACTCTTTCCAAGTACATGAGTAGCTAAAAATTTGGGAATATGCTGCTGGCATAAGCTGTGATTGCAATTTTCCTTCTGTACATACTTCTTAAATTACTGCTGCCACTTTCCTTATGATGTGAGGAGGATTGTAGAATACAGGGCAGTTTACAAAATCACCTAATTGCATCTTCTCCGGGAGATTTCACACCACTGTAAATAGTTAACTTAAACACTTACATTTATATTTCTAAGAGAAAATTGATATAGGACAAACCACTGTTCCCATTTAGCATAAAATTATTCATTTCGATTTTTCTTACAGTTATTTTGAGAATTTGAGAATTTTTCATATTTAGTTATAGAGAAATGTAATAGAAATCTACAGAGAATCTCCTACCATATACATTAAAAGTAAACCATTGAGCTCTGAAAGAGCAAACCTGATCAACTCTGGGCTCCCTAATTATGAGACATAAATTTCAATATTTCAGTATTAGAGGGACAAATTTTATTTTAAAATGATTGTCTCACAATATAAACTTAAATGACATTGCTACATTAAGACAACATAGAAGCTGCTCATCCAGCCTCAAGGCATTTAAATTCAAATCCGTTTGGTTAAAGAATAAATAAATAAAACAGAAATAAAATTGTTCTAATAAAAAAGATTTCCAGGAGTTAACCTGTGGGTCTTCACTTGGCAAGAGCTGCATTAGCTTTTATAAACACACGATAGTGGCATTTTTTAAACTATATGAGCTATTGTTAATCAAAGTGTGTAATTTAAAATATATTCACAAAGAAATCATCACCTTTATTTTTCAGATGTTGCATATTTAGGATTATTATTAAAAAAAGACAAGTCCTTAGTGACAACATAAAACCCACATCCTCTTGCTCACTTTAAGTCTTGCTTACCATAATATTTATTTTTTAGAGACAGAGTCTCACTTTATCGCCCTCAGTAGAGTGCTGTTGTGTCACAGCTCACAGCGACCTCCAACTCCTGGGTTTAGGGGTTTCTTTTGCATTAGTCTCCCGAATAGCTGGGACTATACTGGCCCACCACGAAGCCCGGCTATTTTTTTGTTGCAATTTGGCTGGGGCTGGGTTCCAACCTGCCACCTTCAATATATGGGGCCGGCGCCTTACCCACTGAGCCACAGGCGCAGCCCTTATCATAATATTTAACTATTGCATTAAGAATGATGTCGGGTAATCACATATTTGATTTAACAATACAGAGAAATGTCATTAATATGGCATTGGATGCTTTTAAAATTCATGTAAGTTGGCAATTAGAGAGAAATAACAACTGTATTTCAAGAAAAAGTTGAAATGGGGAAAATGATTCGAGTTGTGAGAATTAAACATAATAATAGAGACCATTTTCCATATATTCAACCTTGGACACAGAGCTTTTAAATGAAGAGTTTAGGCCAATCTATAACCAAACAACAGATGACTCAAGTGGATGCTACACAAAACTATCTTTCCTAGGGTACAAATTCGTAAAGACAGAGTTTTAAATATAAAAGTCAAAGACTATTAATTAGAACTTAACCAGTGTTAGTTCAAAACTGTATATTTTAATATTTGGCACTCAAATGTCAACCAAATGAAAAAAAATATGAAGAACTTATATTCTATGTATTTGTATATTTTAAAGAGACTTTAGCAAGAACAAGGTTCAGTAATATAAAGAAAATAATGTGCTGTGAATTTTATATTTTAAAGTGGGAATTTAGAATAAATATTACATTTGTAATATGCACATGACATTTGACTTCTGGAACTCTGACATGTACTCAGCATTATTTGTATACATTCATTATTAAAATATTAATATTATTTTTCATTTCTTAAAATGTGTATACATTTTTGGCACCTTCTGTAATTAAAATTTTATCCTGCATGACCCTGGTGAACCTCTCATATAAAGTTATGCTGGCCAATGTATTTCTGAAAAATTTTTGTTAATCCATTAACAAAAGGTTACGGCCACCTTTTATATTGTATTTGAAAAGGTACATTTGAAGTTAAAAAACATTCAGCAATTTCGGTTTCCATACCTAACATGAAGTATTTTTTAAATGAACTATGCAATATTCATAAAAGTATATTAGTTGGGAACACTGGAAATTATCAACGGTGGTAGAGATAAATTCCTGAGTAAAAATTTGAAATATGCATATGCATTTCTGTTATTAAAAGGTGATGGAAATTTGCCATTGGCAAACACAAACCTAACTATAAATATGTTTCAATATAGAAGTATTATAATTAAATTTGAATTGAATTTATATAGTAATAAGTTGAATATTTTCCTAAAATATATGATCAACATATAGATGGTCTAAAGTAGGTCAAGGTATTAATAAGCCTTCAATATAAAGTCACATTTCTATTTGTACATGTGTTAAATTTAGCACAATAAACAACAGGCCAGGCAGGGCATGGTGGCTCATGCCTGTAATCCTACTCCAGAGGCCAGGCAAGTGAATTGCTTGAGCTCCGCAATTCAAGACCAGTCCGAGCAAGAGAGAGATGATCTCTAGATTTCTACCAAAAACAGAAAAGTTAAGGGGTCATGGTGGTGCACGCCTGAAGTCCCAGCTATTTGGGAGGCAAGAGGATTGTTTGAGAACAAGAGTTTTTGGTTTCTGTGAACTATAATGCCGGGGGACTTTAGCCAGTGCAACAGAGTGAGAGTCTGTCTCCAAATAAATAAACAAATGAACAAACAAACCAAAAACTCATCTTTCAGAAAATTAGTTCATTACTTTCACTTTTAGAAATATGTAATGTTAAAAGACATACATGCTTATTTTATAGTAGAAATATATAATATTCCTTCATGCTTTCTTATAAAGAGACCTAATTAAAAAAAAAAAAAAAAAAACACCTCATTGCAAGGTTTCTATTCAAGTATCTCTGTGAATACTACTGTCTTTTATAAAGTGACTTCCGAAGTATCTAATAAAAATGTATCTGACTACTTAACATTATGTAATATATCATTACATTTTTATTTTGAAATAAAGTAGAAATAAGAAAGTCAAATTATTTCCTCTTTGCCTTACATCAATTCTCTATGAAATATGCATAATCTTCAAAAGCATTTTGTAAGATATAATCTAGATCTTTCAAACTTAAAGTTAAATGTTGTTCTTTTAAAAAATGAGTACAACAATTATTCATTTTGTTATATTAGTAAAATTACCATGAAAAATATTCGACCTGTGTCTTGTAAGCCAAATGATCTGCTAAAAATAGAGGAAGAAAAAGCACAGTATTACATCATTGTCATATCCAAAGATTATACTACATCAAATCCTATTCTTTCCCACAATGCGTCATTCCTAAAGCATGAAAAAAATAAAATTGAAAATTCTTAAAAATATTGTAATATATGGAACCATGGCTAAAATTTGTGTATGAAAATTCTATGTATATAGGCAATGACTCTTTGATGATCCATCTGTGGTATGTAATATACTCATGAAATATATATGGGTGGTTAGACAAAGGCAATAAATAGAATTAAAATCAATGATAAAAATGTATAGTTGTCAAATTCAAAATTAATGTATATGAGGTTATGCATCTAGATATTAGATAATTATTTTTAGGCAGAAGACTGATGTCTATTCAACTAATTTTATTGTCACATATTTTTATTTGTGAAATACAGGAAAACTTCAAAGAGTGTGAGAAACATTATCAATGAGTAAGATAGTTAATTTGATAGCAAACAGTTTAATTACCACTTTTACAACATTTTGTTCTCTTTTAAAATCAATTAATTATCTGTGTCTGGTTCGCAATGTTTAAATCTGTTCATTTGCTGTCTCTAGTTGCTTTTACTTAGTATAAACTTTATCCTTAAAAGTAGTCATACCAAACATTTTACCATGCCTCCAAATGTCTTAATTTGAAAAGTGCAAGAAGAGCATATTTCCAAATGAAATGACAGCATATTTGTGATCTGCTTTATTTTCTTTTATTTGGAGTCATTTGATTTTGGGAACCATCTATTGAGCTCTTGAAATTAAATAGCCAGTTTTTGGCATTGCAAACAAGGACTGAACTATTTTCACTCTTTCCCTTGCCCTACTAAAAATAAGAGAGAAGATAAGAAGAGAGGAAAAAGAGAAAAAAACGAAGATATAAGAAAAAAGGGAGAAATAATTAGTAAAATATGTTATAATAAAAATACGCATGTTGATTTGAATATTTTGCCAACAACACAAGAGAATAACAAGAATAGAATTGATGTGAAGGCAAGAAACAGCAATCTTAGGTTAAATTATTAAGTTATAACCTTTTTTACATTATGTATAGATGTTCTCATTATAGTCTGCTTTGATTTTTTTATTGAGTTGAGAGAACAGGGATGAAGGACAGATTTGGATATGCAGGACATTTGCCAATGTTTTTCACTTTTCATGTAGAGGTTATAATTTTGCGTAAACAAAAGATGTGTTCCAAGTATGAGATTTACGCTAATGTTACTTAACTCATAACTTCAATCACTATTTAGCTGTAAATGATTTTGTGTTTTAGCGTACAAATTGTCTGCATCTACGTGGAATATATTTATTTTTCTGAGTTAATTTAAGTATTTACACTATAAGTATATAGAGGTAAAAAAATATCTTGTAACATCTACCTAGAAATACATTTATATGAGATGATGCCACAGATTAAATAGAACAAGCACAAAGAGAAAGATTAATTTGCATCCAAATTTTAATTGATGCCTAAAACATTACATGTTGTTGCTCCCCAATATTCTAAGGAGAGAATTTGCCGGGTTCCTTAATCCAATTATATACCACTGATATGCCCACTTTAATTTACTCAGTGAAAAATTTGATATACCAAAAATCAAATATTCAAAAACATACAAACTGTGTTCTATCTTATATGTTAATGTATTGGCAGCAAACCATTTATAAGGGAAAAAAAATCATTCTTAATTATATACAGTTTCATGATTCCAACATGGTAATTTGTTTCAAGTTTATTAGAGCCAGGATGAAATTATTTTTATCCTCTTAATACAAAGGGGAAATAAAATTTAAAAATTAGAAGTGATTTGTTCAAATAGGTTACAGAATTGTCATTTTAGACAGAAACAAAATGTTGAACACTTTAGGAAGGCAGAGTAAAGGTAGAAATTAACACCTAAAGAGAGACCATGTGAAGATTATATGAAATAATACCGGTGTGATAAAAATAATTTTTTTAAACCTTTGTAAATACATCATTCATCTTTCTTTGGAAGTTACTTATACTGTCCAGAAATACATCTTTAATTACATAGAATTCTTATCTTATTGTTTTATGCATCAATTTAGAAATAAAACTTACATGGAGGATTCCATTTTACATTAAATCTTATAATATATAAAACACTGAGATATCTATATATAATAAGGTTCAAGATGAGATATTGACATTGTTAAAAGCAAAAAAATATAACTGAGGTTGTGAAGGATAACAATACCAATTGTGAAGTCAAATACTTCTAAGGTATTTATTTTTTCTTTTCTAATCCTGGATCTAATATAGAGGAGGTAGATGAAGAGCAAGAGATACATTTTCTTCTCATGATAATATCATGACATTATTAAGCTTATTTCTTTCCCCTCTGCAAAAAAAATGGAAGGGAAAATGTTGCAAAGAATATTGACAACTTACTGCACTTGGTCAATATAGCACTGTATTTTTTTTTTTTAAATCTTCTGGGAAATTGTTACCACCTGTTCAAACTGAATTCAAGTAGTTACTGTCAATTTACTGGTGGGTGAATGCTGCCTCTTTGTGGCAGAATGCCATGGAAATTATTCCTTAAATACAAAGTTCATGAACAGCCCTTGATATTGTGCACATTCCAAGTGAGATTATAGGGAGAGCCACCAATAGCACTGATGGATGTGGCTCTACGAGTCTAAGAGAAACTCAGACATTGCTTATCCTTAAATTCTAACCTAAATTCTTCAGCGAACCTTATTCAGAGGAGAGCAGCTCATATCCACCAACATTTTGAGCATCTACAATATAAATAAACTTTATATAAATTATCCATCATAGTTGTTAATTTTACAAAGTAGAAATACGAAAACTATGGAAAACGTAGACTAAATGAATACCGATATAACAAAATACATAATATTGAGAGAAAAAATGAATATGTAATCGATTACTTACCATGCTCCATGTGTTAGATGAACACTTCAGTAAGGAAACAAGGTGTACAACCGAACTATAATTAATGAACAGTTAAGCGGCACAACAGAAAAACATACTTCCCTGAACCAACAAAGGCATAAATTACATATGTATATATTTATATTTTAAAATTTTGATAATTAGGGGAAAATGTGTTCCATTAAGAATAAAGTTTAAGCTACTGTTGTTCAATTGTTGGTAATGGAGATTCCATCAAACACGTAGTGAACTTGTTTGCACTTTAAGTAATCATTACTTCCATCCCTCATATTTGACATAGTTATCAAGTGTTTATTCAGAAACTATTTAAAAAATTACATGTGCTGGGATACATATGAGACTGAACAACAGAACCCCCCTCTTACAGAGATCCTGGCTGCGGTCATCATTGCTTGCTGCCCACAGGAATTAAGACAGACATTGTATAGAGACTTGTTCAGTTCGTCATTTTGGTCTTCTGAGGTGTCAGGACATGTGGAGCTGTACAAATGCAACTGGGTTTGGTTAAATACTGGAAAATCGGCTACAATAGTAGTCAAATCAATATGTCATTTTGGTTCACTAATAAAAATACTGTTATCTCTTCGCTAATGAAACCAAAACCTTGTCCACGGTTCTCACTTAAATGGCCCAATTAATTGCCTGATATTTTTTCTTTAATACATGGGGATACTATCAGCTTTTTTATTTTCAAATACAGATCCAATTGAGTGGGTTGCATGGGCTTATAAAGACTTTGTCCTTAAGTGCTCCACATTTTCAATGATTTAAAATGTCTTCCTAATATCACTTCAATTTTGGAAATGCAGATTTTAATAACAGCGCAACACCTCTGCAAAATCATAGGCTAAATAGTGAAGGAACGAGGAATGCTAAATGTGCATATAAAAATAGGTGCTACAATAAAATATTTGTATATTTCATCAATAAGTTATTTTGACTAATCAATTATGGATCATATAGCTCTGTAATTTTTAATGATTTGTCCACATCTATGGTGATCCTTTTCAAGACCACAATACATTTTTTTTTTTAATTCAAATGTCCAGAATGCATACAAACACATCCTTTAAAAACAAGGAAAGGGTGAGAAGGAAGAGGGGGGAGGGAAGGGACAAAGAACAAACTTCCTGTTAAAGTTGGGGTGTGCTGATCTCTCCACAAAAGCCATTTAGACCCACCCATGGCTTAAAGGGGGGAGAAAGGGAGGTGGAAGGGAGTTAAAGGAAGGAAGAGAAGAATCTATTCGCTGCCATCTTCCACCACGGTTCTTAGCACATTCAACCACTACAAAAATGACTGAGACCTTTTTAAGGGGTCACCCGCTCAGCAAATTGCCCTCGGTGCAGCCCTCCTCCGCTCCTCCCCCACAAGCAAGAAGAGAAAGCGATGTGCCCAGTTCACACAAATGTTTCCCATGTGTAAAAATTAAAAGGAAATCGCACACCCTTTCCGTCTCTTCTGCCGAAGCTGAGAAATCCCGTGCCAAGGCACTTCACCCTAAACGTTGAAACGACACAGTTATTCCAAAGTGTTCACCGTGCGCGTCTGCTTGCTTGTTTTAAATGCAAAAGCTCCAAGGGAGTTTCTTTGCTTTTAGAACTGGCTAAATGTGGTCTGTTTCTCCAACACTTCGAGGTAGTCCGGCTCAACGTTTAGTTTTGCTTTTAACTCCAGGTATTCGTTCCGGTTGGGTTCTACAAAGACAGCACTCGGGGGGCTGTAGAGCACCGGTTCCCGCAGCCTGCTGTCCCCTGCCCCCGGCTGCAAATACTGATGAGGGCGTCTCAGGTCATAGTTGGGGGAGAAAGTGTAAGCAGCGGGGCTGCACGGGAATTTGGGATATTCTGGGAGGCTGTTGCCAGCGGGGGTGGTGGAGCAGTGTTTATCTGGCTCTAAAATGCCCCTGTAAAAGCGGTCGGCGTCCTGCCCCGGTGACAGCAGGTCCTCCCGGGGCTCGATGGTGCTGACGCTGTAGGCGGGGCTCCGCAGGTGGTGGCCTTCCCGCCTCTCCTCCTCCGCCGGCTGCAGCGGCAGCTGCGGCGGGGGCTGCGCTTGGGGCTGCGGTGGCTGCGGCGGCGGAGGCTGCTGTTGCTGCAGGTGGTGGCTGCCGCTGTAGGTGACCTTGAGCTCGTGAAGGTCTTTGTAATCCTCCACCGAGTTGCCCTCTCGCGAGCGGTAGATGGGGTTTTTGCACATGTGGCCCAACGGATGGGGAATGTACTCGTACACGTGACCCGCGGGCGTCTTCACCTTGGGCAGCGCCGACCCGCGGTGGTGCACGTGCGCGTGCGGGTGGCCGCCCGCCCCGCCGCCGCTGTACACGCTGTACTGCATGTTGAAGGAGCTCACGTCGGAGTTGTTGGTGCTGGTGTGGTCGCTCTGGTTCTTCTTCCTGCGCTTCATGACCAGCACGAAGAGTCCGGCGGCCACGAAGACGGACATGATAAAGACCAGCAGGAGGCTGAGGATCAACACGGACAAGGGCACCGACGACGCGCCTCCGCCTGCGCCCAGCCCCGCGGGAGCCCCGGTGCTGTTCGACCGGACGGCAGGGGTCACGGCGCTGGTCCTCGCGGGAAGCTGGATGGAGGAGGGTGTGGGCGTGGGGACCACCACGTCTGAATAGTCTGGGCAAAGCAGCTCCGACTTGATGGAGCGCATGTCGGTCTCGGCGAATTTCTTGGGCGCCTTGCAAATCACCTCGTCCACCAGGACGCCCACTTTGAGTTGCTCGACCCACAGCTTCATGCCCACCACGTCGCAGGTACAATCCCAAGGGTTGTCGTGCAGATCGATTTGGATGAGTGACTTAAGCTGGTCCAAAACTCCACTCACCGGCAAGGAGGCAAAGTGGTTACTCCTCAGGTTGAGCCTGAGAAGGGTCAGGCCGGAGAAGACCCCTGAGGGCATGGCCTGCAGGAGGTTGTTATTCAAGAATAGCAGCTGGAGGTTTGGGACCGGGTCAAAAGTCCCAGACTGAATCTCCCTTATGAGATTGTACTGCAGAAAGAGATACTGCAGGCTCTGAAGGCCATAGAACAGCTCTGGGCTCAGCCTCTCGATCCTATTGCCATTCAGGTAGAGGCGCCTCAGGTTGGTGAGATCCCCGAAAGCACCATCCTGAATCGTGGAAATACGGTTGTTCCCTAGGTGCAGAAGGTCCAGCCCTGTGGCCTCCAGGAAGTCTGTCCTGCGAACGACAGCAATGTAGTTTTCTGTCAGATACATTTTCTTGGGGTTGTAGGGCTTAGGCTGCAGCTCAGCAATGCTCTCAATCTTTCGCTCCTGGCAGTTGACGTTGAGGCCCAGATCCGAGATCTGCAGGTTACAAGTGCACGCGGTGGGGCACTCCAAAGGCACCGGGGATTTGGTCTGGTAGGCGATGCTGGGGCCGTAGTTGCTGTAGCCCAAGTCCTTGGAGGGCTGCCGAGAGGTGGGGCGCACCCTGGGCTTGTTGGGTTGGCGAGTCCCCTTAGGGAGCTTCAAAGGGGGTTTGTAAACAGCAGAGGAAGAAGTGGCCACGGAATTCACTGAGGCCGGGGTGGTGTGGGAATACCCCGTAGTGCTCAAAGGCGTCTGTGGCCTCATCTCATAGTCAGAAATAAGTTTCCTTGGGCAAAGTTCCAGTTTGGATACCTCATCCAAGTCCCTGCCGTGTAACCGGAAGGGAGTTTCACAAACCACATCCCCCACCAGGGCCGAGTAGGAGATGCTATCCAACCAGTCTTTCAGAGAGATCAGCTCACAGGAGCAATTCCAGGGATTCTCCTCGAGCTGCAACTCTACAACTTTATCCATGTGCTGCAACAGCCCCACATAGGGCAGAAGCTTCAGCCGGTTCCCCCGGAGGTCCAAGTGCGTTAAGGGCACAAAACGGAAAAGATTGTTGGGTAAACTGGACAAGAGATTGTCATTGAGGATCAGCACCTGCAACACATGCAGTTTCCCAAAAGCACTGGGTTCAATGACGCTGATGTAATTGTAATCGACCTGTAGGTACTCCAGGTTCTCCAAGCCCAGGAAGGTATCATCTCGCAGGATGTCCAGTTTGTTATTGTTCAGATGCAATCTCCTCAAACCCCGCAGCCCGTGAAAAGCCCCTGTCTCAATGTCCTGGATAACATTGCTACCTAGATGCAAAATTGAAGCCCCCGTGTAATTGACAAACTCATTGGGATAGAGACGGTTCAGCAGGTTTCCAGACAGCAAGAGGTGGTAAATTGGGAAACGAGGTGGGCTAATTTCAGAGAGACTGATGATCCCCCGGTTTTCACAGCTCACTGTTAAAATGCCGTCCTTTTCCTCACAAGGACATGCATTGTCACAGATTTCCCCATAATAATCGATGTTTTCTGCACAGGAGAGGACGAGAGATGTCACAGCAAATGCTAGAGTCTGCAGCATCCAGCTATGCATTTTTCTGTGAAGGTCCTGTTCCAAAGTTACTGGGGGGCAGCAAGTGTGCATTTTACCTCCTGTAAGAGAGAGAGGAGACAAGGAAACAACAGAACATGACAAAAATTTCAGGAGTTGGAAAGTCTTATGTCTCCTTTAATATTATTAGTCTGAAATCCAGAAGAAGGGGGTAGATAAATGACAACCCCCCCACCAGTGAACATTGACATTCTCTGGATTTTATTAAAATCTGATACTCATTTGGATTTAAAGGTTGATTTCATTTTATAGTGACCACACCCACAAACATGCTGCTCTTTCCAATGTAAGGGCAGGTTAAAGTTCCATCTCCATGTTCTTCTTTGCTCCCCCCTTTTCAAAACCAATCCTCAAATATACATAAAATGGCTGTCAGTGTAGTTTCATGGTTCTAATTTAAGAGACAAGAAGCACCATCGTACACGGTTCCCCACCTCAGCTCTACCCAGCCCCCCTTCCTTTCTCTCAGAACCTCTTCAGTTAACAGTTCACCATTAAGGTCTCCCATTTTGACAGGAAGGCAGGAGCTACAATACTTGGGCTATTTTAAACCAGCTCTGGAAAAGCCCGGGTGGGAACCTAAAGGATACTTTTCAGAGGCAAAAAGGATGTAAGATAATGCATCAAAAGGAGCCTGAGAAGCTCTTAAATCACCAATTGTCTTTCAGCGCTTTGAGAATGGAGAAAAAGGAGAGCGCGGTTGCTTTGATGGTGGACTTCGCTACCGCGCTGTGGAGCACGTCAGCGCCCTAATTGCATGCGCGGTGCCACTTAGCAGCGCTTCCCTGAGAGCGCCCCGAGACCACTTCTGCTCATTGATCATCTCAGCGACGCTACCACCCCGCATCTTTAAGCCAGTGAAATAGTTCTGCACGGTGGATTACAAAGAAGTCAGGGAAGGCACCCCCAGTCTCGGAACACCTACAGATACCTTGAGTTTCAAAAGGACGTTCCTACGCTTACCCAGACTCGGCTAGGGGTAAACCCAGGACCAGCGCCAAAGCCTCCCTTACCTTGGGTCCGCGTCTATGTCCCACGGGACGTGAGACCGACCCTCATGAATTAGCAAGGTTTGGACTCCGCTACCACCACGGCAGCATCACCATCTTTGGAGTTGCCTCTTACATTTTATTTCAATGCCCCCGACCTTCTATTTTGTCTCAAGGCAGGGGCGCCTGGGTGCTGATTAAGAGGCAAATGGGAAGGTGAAAAGCGGGGAGAATAGCAAGTGACCTAGGTCAGTGCTTTAATAACCGGATTTCATTCTGCAGCTCTCCGTCCCTCTCCCTCCCCCCTTTCTTTCTTGATTTCTTTTTGTCCCCTTGAAGGCTTCCTTCGACTTCCTACTTCTGGTCAACAGCAGCTGTCTTAAAGGAAAGGCATAAACGGAGTAACTGTCCTAAGGGCAGGCCGTCAACGGAATGCGGGTGTGTGTGTGTCGCCTTGGTTAGCGAGCCGAGCGGGGGAGTGGGACGGGGCGCTTGATATTAATGCTGGGCTCTGGGAACCTATGCCTTTTTTTCTGGTCAGTCTTGCTTTTTCTCACTACGGGATTCTGATGTCGAATCACAACCCCAAACTAAAGCCAAGACGTTTCTGAGGCAACGGCTTCAAGCCTGGAGACCTCATTGCTAATCCCCAAGACGACTCCAGCCCGTGTTATTAAACGCCCCGCAATCACACGCACGTGTGTAAGTGTGCCTCGGAATCATTCACGTGTGGCCACCCAGACGTGTCGAGACGAATCGGAACCACAGTGTATAAACCTCACAAGTGTGCTCGACCTCCCGACGTTAACAGCAAATGTCTTCCCGGCTTAAAAGCATCAAATACATCCCTATTGAAAGCAAAAGGTTTACCTTGAAATTTCGGTTCTCCGCTGGAACAAATCTGCACATCCATTCAGCGGGGTTGGGTCCCCTTCCCCTCCCTCCCGGGGCTTCCCCGCCCCCATTCTTCCCTCCCCATCTGAGAGCCCTTTGCAAATTGTGTCCAGTCAGTATTAAACTCGAGCGTTTACAACTTTAATTCAGTTCTGGTTTGCAAGGGTCGAAGAGCTTCCTTTCACCCTACTCCTTTTCCCCCCTCCTCCTTGCCACCAGATGAGACTGAAAATTTGAGAAAATAAAGTTGAATGACCCGGGGAAGGCTGACGTTCTCACTGGGAAACGCACCTCCGATGCAAATGCGCGAGTGCAGCGCATAGTCTCAGATTATCAGATCTTTATTTTATTTTATTCTATTTCTTTTTGAGAGCGGGGGCGGGGAAATGTATTTGTTCCCCCCCCCCAAAGAATTTAGACCCTGGATCACCGCCCTGAACATCCCTGCATTAATCAGCATGGAGCCACCCAGGCTGGAGCCCAGCACCCAGGCCGGACCGAGGCTCAGGGCACAGCTGCTCCAACAGCCGCCCAGGCAGAAGCACCCGGAGTTCCAGGACGCGAGGCTCCCCTCCCCCAGCCCGCCCCAAAGAGAAGGAAAGGAGAAGCAAGGAAGAAGGGGAGGGAGGGGAGGAAGGAAAGCCACCCGGCCACACAGACACACTCACACAGGCGCGCGCGCACACACACGAACCTCTTTTGCAAAGTGAACGACTGACTTACCCCGTCTCGCATTTCCAGGGCCCACTCATCATAGCCACCCTTTAACAAAAAAAATAAAAGCTCTTTTGGGTGTGCACTGGGTTTCTGAATCCCAGGCAGGGCGAGGAGGCAGCGGGCAGTAGGGTCCCAGCGGCTGCAGGAGAGAGGCGCCTGGACACCGCCAGCCGTGGCCGCCGCCGCCGCCGCCGCGGTGGCGACCGCGGGTTCCGGGGCTCTCCAAGCGACTCTCCCGGGCTCTCTCCGCGGTAGTCGGAACGGGCAGCAGGGGTGGGGGGGTAGCGGGGGGCGATCGAGAGCGGCGGGATGGTAACGCGGGGGGAGGGGGCGGCGGAGGACCCGTTCCGGAGGCGCCTCGCGGTAGGGGCCCGGAGCGGGAGCCGGGCGGGGCGACCAGAGGGAGCTGTGGGGACGCGAGGCTGGAAGCGGGGGGGCGGGGGACTCTGAGAAGACTGCCTGGCACCACCGGCCCCGCCAACGTGACGGTCAGCCCCGCCGAGCGCTCGCACCAGCTCACACTCAGGCTCACTCGCACACTCGCTCCCATCCGTGCTACGGAGCGATGCGATCGCAGGGTCCCCGGCACTCACCGCTGCACCCCACCAGGCGGGTACTTACAGTTCCCATCGGCGCGGGGGGCAACTTTCTCCGACCCAGCCGTGGCCGCCGCCCCCTCCAGCTCCCTGCAGCTCCGAGCACCCCCGGGCCTGGGTTCGCGCCGGCTGGCCCTCCCCTCCCCCTCAGCTCTCCTCGCCGTCTTCACCACATTCCCCCTGGTCAGTGGCGCACGCCCGGGGACAAGCCGGAGGAAGCGGGTGGCGTGGGTGTGCATGCCTCTCCCGCCTTCTTCTTACAGCGCACACTGTACATGGTAGTGAGGGGCGAGCGGAGGTGGCACCGGCCCCTCAACAGCTCCGGCGGCGGCGGCGGCAGCTCCTGCGCTGTCCTCCGCCCCCAGTGCAGCGGCGACCACCGGGCTCGGGATCCCGCCGCCCTGTCCCCGCACCGACCCCGCCGCCGCGGCCCCTAATTAGTAATTGAAAGGCTCCCGCATCCTTTCGGCCGCTTCCTCCCTCACGGTCTTTGCAGGATTTCTTTCTCTAGCACGATCGTCAGTATTTGGAACTCTCTATCTCCCACATCCTTTTGGTGGTCTTGGGGGACAGCAACAGCGTCGTTCTACGCCTGTGGCGTGTCCTGGCAGCCCGATGGCTCTAAAAAACTCAGAGGAAGTCGCGTCTTCCTCCAGGGCGCTGAGGATGTGGCAAGTCGGTAAACATCACCCGGGTCTCTGAGACATCTGCTCCAGATGGGGTGCAGGGCCCCGTCCAGGGCACTTGTTTATTGTCGCGCCGCTGGGGCGAGCCGAGCTGCAGCAGACAAGATGGGCCCCGGGCGAAGCGGGCGCTCGCTGGCCGATAGATGGCAGCCGAGGGCGAAGACGTCCCCTGGATGGGGCGGCGCAACCGGAGCCCCCCTGGGATGTTCACAATCGTAGGACACAGAGGAGTCTTGGACCATGTGCGTAATACGAGCGTGGGACTGTGCAATCTTCGGATTGGGAAAGGGAGGAGTGGAAATAACCCCGACAGCGCCAGGCTTGTTGGTGGTCAGGGACAGATGATTCCTGCTCTGAGCCGATCGCCTGACTTCCTCCTACCATTTAGAATAGTAGAGCCCATGCTGCTGTCTCCTGTACTTACTGTAAAGGACCCTGGAAGAGGGAGTGGTTCATCTAGGCTGCAAACAAGGGCTCTACTTTTTTTTTTCTTTTTTATAATTATGTTTTATAGGTATGTCTGGGCAATACAAGGAAATGCAAACGACTTTTACAGAGAATGTTTGTGAATACATTTGGTGTGTACTAAAAAGCTGGAAAACCCCTAAATAAATGCAGTACCGATAGAAAGCGAGTTTCTTGAAGAGTCACCTGCTAAACTCCACTAGCGTCATCTCTACAGTAAGTATCCTAAGCGTTCCTGGTTCTTTCTGTTAAACCAGACACCTCTCTCCCCCAAAGGGAGTTGCTATATCCATAAGACGTGTTTTCAGCGTTTGTAATATTGAACCTACATTCCACTCCAGGAATCAAAGAAAAGTTGGTCATAATAAGTGGCCCGATGCAGCCTGAAAGCTCATGTGCTTGTTTCTTTGATAACTGGGCACTTTCACCATGATAATTGGGTAGTTTCACTATTTTATTAATTTTATTTTGGAATTATTTGTATCTTAAATATAATTGACATTGGCTTATTCTTAGTAATATTTAGGATATTATTGTGGCAAAATGTTCTGTTTAAACATGATTAATCTTAATGTAGATTCTGATTATATATATAATCTCAGAATATATACGTATACATCCAAAAACTGTACCTTTTTTCATCCTCTGTATATGTGAAATTGAAAGAATTGTCCAGAGGTGGTACATATTGCAGTCCCCTGACATTTTAAAACATTTTTGGTATTTTCTCAAAATCTGTTGAGCAAGTTTTCTTTAAGCCATGCCTATACACTTTGGCAATAATTTTGTTTATTTTGTTTATAAGTTTTGGTCATGTACAAGGAAGAGGAATAAAAGAAGTGATATGTAATGTCAGGTAATGAAAATAAAATTCTGTATTATAACTTTCTGTTAATTTTAGAAGCATTTGGACTAGAAATGATAGCCACTAGCTGCAGGTACAGTATAAAGACCTAAGTAACTTCACCCTTAAGAGACTTGTTACTGTAGCTTTTACTTAGTACATGACCTTCTAATATAATGTAAATGTTTTACCAAATTTCTTTTTGAGTGTAAAATCACTTTAATATCTTCAAAATGAAACATAGATTTAAAATTACATATTAATTTTACCTAGAAACCTTCCACATAGAAATATTGAGTCCTATCAGAAACATAATTTTCTATTTGATTAACTATAGAAGTTCTAAAAGCTAAAAAAAATTCTTAATCAATTATAGGAATTCTCATAATAGGTGAGAGATAGTTATTTTATTATTTTCCCAACCTTCACTATTGCATTTATTATCAAAGTTGTATTTTTAGTTTTGCATTATTTATTTTACATATTGTTTTGATTAGAATACATTTTATTCAAATAAGAAGTAATAAATGTATTGAGAATTAATTTAGTTTATAGTTTTTTAGAAATACTTATGCTGATATTCCAGATTACTTTTGTGGTTCAAACAAATAATTGATGAGAACTTTCTGCCATTAACTCAACATAAGCCTGAGACGTCACCACTACTTTTTACCACTAGGTGGCTCTGTAAGATACTCTGCTAGAAAGTAAATCTTGAGAAAACATTGTGATCGGAAGAGAGCAAAACAGAACACAGTCAGAAAAACATCATAAAAATAAAGAAAAGTCTACTTCATTAATCTTTGGATGTCTATTTGATTTGAATGTTCACTATTTTCTAGAATAACATTAATGAATCATGTAAATGTAATGAAATTTGAGCCAAAACTTTTATCCACATGAACGAATCATGTATGTTTTACTCTACTAAGCAAAATATAGTTAGTTATAGGACATGTATACATGTTTACATGCAATACTCAAGTAATTCACATATTACATAAACACATTGGGTACTAGAAAATGAAATTTTTCATAAAATAGATCTCCCAGAATTAAGGTCATTAGTACTAAATTAAGCATTATTTGATTGAATTAATGTGAATAGCTGAGAATCTTTATCCAATTGTTCGTGAATGTAATTATGCGTATTATAATTATCTTGTGAGCTGCTATTATCATAAATACATAATCATGTATGGAAATATATGTGGCAATAATGGATCTAGTTATGGCTAAAATCTGATGCATATTACAATTTAAATTCAAAACATAAGTTGCATACTTGTCACTTGAAACTGACCAGGTGTTTTTATAATTTATTATATTCTGAAATTGTTTTAGTTTTTATGGACACTTGGAAGGAATTCTTATTTTAAATGCATTTCTGAAAATATTCTATCACATTTGGGTATCACTCACTGTGTGTTATCTTTAGTATATTAAAATGCTTAGTCAAGAATTACAGCTTCTCCTGAAGCAAACTACCGGGGATTATAAGGAAGGAAATTCTTTGATAAGTGTGTGACTTGATAGGTACTGATCACCAACATTGACACCTAAGGCGAGTAAAGATGTTATCTCTCATTTCTTTTTGTTAGTGTAAGTGGTAGGTTAAAATTATGGTATTTTGATGCTAGAGTGAGAAGGCTACATTGAGATTCCTCTAAAATTAGATGTAACAAATTACTTTTATGATAGTAATAGCTAAGAATTGTGTAAACTCATTTTAGTAGTGGCACATTTTTCATATCTGTATTAAAGCGTGTATGCTTTTAAAGTCTTAAAGTTAAAATCTCTCTCTCACACACACATCATATCTCTAAAAGGAGAAAATAAAAATTTCTGTGGGGAGGAAACATGAGTCACCATTTATGATTGTTTCTCTATGCTACTGCTAAACTAAATAGCTGTATACCATATGTCTTTGACATTTGGTCTGATGCATTTGGAATTTCAACAATCAAAACTATCATGCAGTGATATTTATATATCCGAAATGGCCAGATAAACATATAAATGTCACTGAAATTTCTTGAGTTAAAGACTTAGTGATTTAATAGTCTTAGAAATATACTCCAAGAGGCATTACCAAAGGATGTGCATAAGGTAGACCATTTTCCTCCTCGCCTCATGTAGTTCATTCTAAATACCCTCTGATATTTTTGAAT
>CAUYRH010069884.1:0-36616 GCA_963574655.1 Perodicticus potto
TGGCGGGCGCCTGTAGTTCCAGCTACTTGGGAGGCGGAGGCAGGAGACTTGCTTGAGCCCAGAAATTGGAGGTTGCTGTGAGCTGTGATGCCACAGCACTCTATCCAGGGTGACAGCTTGAGGCTCTGTCTCAAAAAAAAAAAAAAAAAAAAGAACAACTTGGCATATGGGTTAATTGCAATTAGACTTAGAAGAAGAAAGATTTACTGAACTGTAACATTGGACAGTATAAAAACTCTAAGCTGCAGGTCAGAGATAATGGAAAACACTGCAAAGAACATAAGAGACTTGTGGGGAATGGTGGGCAGAACTAACACTTGTACCTGGAGTCTTAGGCGAGGAAGAGAGGAAGATTGGGAAAAAAATAATAGTCAAAGAAATACAGGCTGAGAATTTTCCAAAATTAAAAAAGCTTGATGATTTTTCCCTACCTCCATGCAAGATAAATAAAAAGAAAATTTCATCTGGGCAAACCATACTCAAACTGCTGAAAACCAAAGGCAAAGAAAAAATACTAACAGCAGCCAAAGGGAGGTAGAGGAGACACATTACTTTCAAGGGAGGAATACTAGCCTGACAATCACTTGTCAGCAGAAATGACACAGGGAGATGATGGCGGAATGACATTTTAAAACTGCTGGAAAAAAATAAAGTGTTAATCTAGAATGTTAGATTCACAAAAATACCCTTTACAAATGAACTCGAAATACATATTTCTATTCAAAAACTGAGAAAATTTGCTGCTAACAAATCTGCACAAAATGAAATACTAAAAGGAGTTCTCAGGTAGAAGAAAACTGAGCTAAGATATAAACACAGAAATATACTGAAGAATAAAAGGAACAGAAAGACTGAATATGTGGGTTAATATAAATGCACATTGATGGAACATAGCAATAGCAGTAATGTCTTATTAGGTGCAAAATACATGTGGAATTAAAATGAATAATAACAACATACACACCAGAGTAGAATGAAGGTAATAGAGATTGCGTGTTGTGAGGTCATAGAATTGTCTGGGAAGTGAATAAAAATAAAATTTGTATTAGACTATAATAAATGATGGATACAAGTTGTAATTTCTAGTGGAAGACCTTAAAAGAATACTGAAAGAATGTGTAATGAGTGGGGAAAGATGGAATTACAACACCAAGTAAATCCAAAAGAAGGTAACCAAGGCAAGAAAAAGAAACATATATTAGGTAGGACAAGTGGAAATAAATGGTAAGATGATATATGTGAGCACAATTATAATAGCAATTACATTAAATGTAAATGCACTAAACACCCAAAAGACAGAAGTTGGCAAACTTGACATTAAAAACTATATTCAAACACAGAAAAGTTGAAAAGTAAGGGGAAATGAAAAAAATACCATTGTGAGTGGTAGAGAGAGCTATTTCATCCTGAAAAGTGAAATATATTGATTTTAGATGAGTGTGATCCTAAGAACATAGCCTCTAAATACAGAAAAACAAAAACTGAAAAAAAAAAAAGAAAAAAAAATTAACAAAACCGAAAGGAGAAATAAGCAAATTTACAATCATAGGGGGAGGCTTTAACCTCTCTCAATAATGTATAGGAAAGAAGATAAAAATATCAGGAAAGATGTAGATGATTTGACCAATCTGATTTACAAATTTGACCTAATTGAAAATGTGAAACACCAGCATACAACTGCAGACTACACATTCTTTTTAAGTGCAAGTACATTATAATACAAATATTATAGGGAAGTCTTCCATGAACATAACTGCAAAAATCTTTAAAAATATAATAGCAAATTGGGGGAAACCACACCTACGGTGCATCTTACAAGGGTACATGTGAAATTTACTAAATGTAGAATATAAATGCCTTCACACAATAACTAAGAAAATGCTGTGAAGGCCATGTTAACCAATTTGATGAAAATATTTCAAATTATATATGAAACCAGCACATTGTACCCCATGATTGCACTAATGTACACAGCTATGATTTAATAATAATAATAAAAAAGAACATATTCAAACAGCTGTGTAAACACTTTGCACAGAGATGGCAGTAGTGCCACAACTCAACCACTCAATGGTGGACCAAGCACCCCCACTGTAGGAAAAAAAAAAAATATATATATATATATATAATAGCAAATAAATCTAAATTTTAAATAAATAAGTCCAAGTATTACTGTGGATGTGCATACACCAGTACCCACAAACACACACACACTCTACTGGTTTCTATTCCAAGAATGTACAATTGGTCTGACATTGAGAAGTCAAATGGTAAGATGGCATATGTGAACACAAACTGGTCTATATATTCAATGACAATTTTGTCACACTCAAACAAAAAAGGAGAAAAAGACATATTTCAAAAGATACAGAAAAAGTTTTTGTATTTGTTTTTTCAAATACAGAAAAAGTGTTTGATAAAATTTAACACCATTTGTGATTTTAAAAAATAACCTTTTAGGTGGCGCCCATAGGGGGCGGGTTCAAACCCAGCTGGGGCCAGCTAAAATAAAAAAACAACAATGACAACTGCAACAACAAAAATAACAGCTACGTATTGTGGCTGGCGCCTGAAGTCCCGGCTACAGTTTGAGTTTGTTGTGAGCTGCGATGCCACGGGACTCTACCCAGGGGGACAGCTTGAGATTCTGTCTCAAAAAATAAATAAATAAATAAATAAATAACCTTTTAACAAATTGGGACTATATATCATGAGTACAATAAAAATTGTATAGCAAATATCATACTTAACGGTGAATACTGACACCTTCTAAGCCCTTGCCTCCCATCCCAGAGACTGAGAATGAGACAAAGGTACCCACTATCACTACTCCTTGGGAGTCAGCATTGTGCTGAAGGTCCCAGCCAATGCAATTTTGATATTAATCTTGTATCTGGTAGCCATGCTGAACTTGTTTATTAACTCTAACAGGTTATGTCATCTGCAAATACAGTTTTAATTCTTCCTTCATAATCTGGATGTCTTTTTTTTTTTCTTATCCAAGTGCCCAGCCACTGAAAGTTGATAATCAACTTTCATAAGGCATAGCAAATAGGAATGGAAAAAATAAAACTATTATTCACAGAGGACATGATTATACACAAAGAATCTGTAAACTATGACAATTTAAATGAATTTAGCAAGGCCACTCACTAGATACAAAGCCAACATATTTTTGTAGCAATAGAATCTCTATAACATGGTACATTACCAATTAACAAATATAAAACACCTGAGTGTAAATCTAATGAAAGCTGTGCAAGAATACTTCGCTGAAAACCATGAAACAGTTCTAAGAAACTTACAAAAGACCTAACGTTAATGGATCAGAAGATTCAATATTTTAAAGTTATCAATATTGGTCTACACATTCAAAGAAATATAAGCAGGCTTGGTGCCTGTGGCTCAACGGGCTAAGGCGTCAGCCACATATACCTGAACTGGCGGGTTCAAATCTAGCCCGGTCCGCCAAACAACAGTGATGGCTGCAACCAAAAAATGGCCAGGTGTTGTAGAGGGCGCCTGTAGTCCCAGCTACTTGGGAGGCAGAGGCAAGAGACTTGCTTGAGCCCAGGAATTGGAGGTTGCTGTGAGCTGTGATGCCACAGCACTCTATCCAGGGTGACAGCTTGAGGCCCTGTCTCAAAAAAAAAAAAAAAAAAAAAGAAATACAATCAAATTCTAGCACTTTCTTTTGTGAAAATTGGTCAGCTGATTCTTAAATGTTATATTGAAATGCAAAGGGCTTCTTTTTGCTGGAGTCACCAGTAGACAGGATCTGGTTTGGTCTGTGGGAAACATGTGTGCCTATTTTGCCCTGACTGTTGACTATAGACAGAGGACGGCTCAAAACAGCTCCCCCTCAGAGCAGAGAGCCTGTTAGTCTTTTGGCATTTAGATTTTTCAAGGGTGAGTCAGATATACCAGTTCACTCTGTCCTGCAAAGAGGACACTTACCAACTTTTCCAAGTGGCTCAGAAAGGCCACTGCTAGCCATTAATCTCACCTTGGAATGTGGAGGTGGCTGGCACCTATGTTGATGCCAGGTGAAACAGAAGCAGTTCCATAGTAGGAGCCTGCTCTGTAAACATATAGAGAACTATTCTGTGTGTGCCACGAAGCTATTAGAAACTGCAGCTTTGGGCGGTGCCTGTGGCTCAAAGGAGTAGGGTGCCGGCCCCATATACCGGAGGTGGCAGGTTCAAACCAGGCCCCGGCCAAAAGCTGCAAAAAAAAAAAAAAAAAAAAGAAACTGCAGCTTTGTGGACTGCTTTGAAAATGTGCAGGTGAAATAAGTGAGATAAAGCAAACACAAGACACTCTGTCCATATGAGCCACTGCCAGGCAAAGCTTGTTATTTGTGCAATGACAAAGAGATAGGAAGGCAAGTTAAAGAGACATAGACTTGGTATAACATTCACTACCTTATTTTGCTGAACTTGCTTCACTGTATAAGAAAAAGATACTAGTTCAAGGTTCTTTTCTAGTTATATAATAACAAAGCATTGACTCTTCAAGTGCCACAGCAGTAGGGTGCAAATACCAACTGCTGGTCTCAATAATGGTGACAAAGAAGTGACTGCTCATTTGCTTGAGTATAACTCCCAGGGAGTTGAGGGCTGGGATTTGTGGGGACTTTCATTTTAATGAACTTTAGATGGCTGCTTACCACAGCACAACAATCACACTGGAGTCCTGGTTTACAGGAAAAGTGCTCAGCCCTGTGGGCTACACTATAGCCACGTGCCTTTCACCGTGTCCTGCTAGAAGTGAGATTCCTGGGAACTGAATGCTGTTAAAATAGAGACACTATGGAAAACTATAGTACCAGGGGTGGGAGGTTTTGGATTCCAGGGAGGGTAGGCCATGGGCAAAGCTTGACATGATGTGGGTGAGATTGTCCATAGCTGACACCTGGTCTACCAGTTGGTACTGAAGCTGGCGATCACAGCAGTCTCCCGGTTATCCCCCCAGGCAGAGGCGGAGAAATCCCAGCTAAAAAGCAGCACAACCATCAACTCCATCAACACGCTGTCAGCTTTCCCTGCCCGGGTTTGCCCTGCACATCCATGTGGCGTATGTGACCAGGCCATCGCTACATGGAGTATTTCTTCTGAACCCCTGAGTTCCAGTCTGACTCAGGACTGTGAGGACCAGGAGCCAGGATTCCAAGGCTGGGCATCTCCACAGGTAGGAAGGATGGAGTGTGGGGGGAGGCTGCACTGGCCACAGCTGCAGACCGGGCAGATGTTGAATGAAGTGTCCATTGTTTTGGCCATCCTGTGTGACTGGAAGGAGAGTGGGCTCCCGAAGCAGAGCTGCGGTCCTGGGTGCCGGTCAGGGCTCGGTGGTGTGGCAGAGCGCGTGCCAGCGCTTCACCAGCTCCTTGGGCTTGCTGAGCATCTCGTCCCAGTGCTCCAGCTCTCTGCCGCGGGTGTACATGTAGGGGCCAACCACCACCCGGCCCAGCTGGTGGCTCTCTGCAGGGGAGACAAAGTGCTGGTGTGCTCCTGAGTACAGAGTCACATCCCCAGTGACACGGCCAGCGACTTAGCTCTCACTCACTTGCTTCTCCCCTGGAAGGAAGTAGCAACAAGCCCCTCCTCTCTCAGCACAAGCTGACAGCCCCCCAAAGGGCCCTGCATTTGCTCTGGAGCTGGAAGGGCTTCTCCTCTATCAGCCCCTGGAGCCTAGGTGAAAAGCCCACCCCTCAGGGCCACCCGCTCTGCCACCCATCTTCCTGCAGGGCTATATTAAGCCTGCCTGCTGTCAAAGACCTGGGGAAGGAAAGGGCCTTTCAGAAAGAAGGCCTCTTCTATCAGTAAGAGCCTTCAACAATAATATTCCCCTCCCAACTGCCACAGTGAAGACAGGTCTTAAGTCCAGCCCGTGGGACCAGCTGCAGCTTGATGGCTCTACTTCCCAGACAGTGGCAGTGGGCACCAGGTATGGGGCAGTGCAGGAGAGCTAGCCCAGGATTGCCTTGCACATCCATGTGGTGTATGCGACCAGGCCATCGCTACATGGTACCCTAACAGCTTGTCTAGAAGGCATGAAGAAATGCAGGGGCACCATGGCCCACAGCACCAGGTCACTTGGCTGGTCACTCCTGACCTCTCTGGTGAGCTGCCTCACGAGGGGATGGTTAGCAGAGGACACTGCTTAACCTTTTTCTAGGGTACCACACAGAGTCCAACTGGACTGAAGCTTGGCATGAACCCCAGCCCTCCTGCTGGCAAGCTGCATGTCCTTGGAAAAGTATCTCAGCCTCTCTGAGCACTAGTTTCCTTAACCTGGGAACAGAGCTCCTTCCGAGGGGAGGGTGGGAGGCATTCGCTTTGTCTGAACACGCAGCCGTCCCTCCCTTCCCTGTTGCCCCAACAGCCTGGGGTTGGGGAGCAGACTTACTGTCTCCTTCCAGGCTCTGCATTACTGTCAGGCTGAGGCTGGCAGTGTCCAGCTCGGTGGCATCGGCCTTGAAGCTGAAGGTCTCATTGTATACAGGGTTGATGGAGCCCAGCACAGCTGAAGTCTTCTTGCACTTGACAAACTTGTTGTGGTTCATCAGAGACACCCTGACAAACACGCCTAGGGGCAGTGCACAGCAGTGGGCTGGGGAGGTGGGCAGGAGCCCAGCCCCTGCCTGTGGGAGGCCCAGCTAGGAGGGTACTTGCCCAACCCAGGCCCTAGGTCACTCACACTGCCAGCTGCTGGCCAGAGGTCGTGGAGGGAGGAAGCGGGCTGATTGGTGTACTGCCTCACATGGCCCTAGGAGCGCCAGCTCCCTTCCTGTTTCTTCCTCTGTCTCAGGAATGCACTCCCAGCGCAGGCAGGCTGGCCCTTACTTACCAGAGCCTGGCCACATGGCCATGGGGACCACAGGCCTGCTGGGTCCTCAGGCCCACCTGGGCCCCTTAAATGCTTTCCTGTTCAGAGGGCTAAGAATTTGTGGGTAGGGCAGAGGGCTTTGACTCTGTAGTGAAAGGTCTAAATCCTAGCTAGCTTACAGTGACCCAGATGACCACCACCTCACTGGGGTGACCCACATAGGGGTGGGATGTATGGGGTGACCCAGGCCCATTCCCCCTGCTCCTGTGTTCTGGGAGGCTGGGGGACAGGTGTACTGCCCACTGAACAGCAGTGCCCCCGTGAATGGGGAGCTCCCCCCACCCCTGGCGCAGGGAGGTGCGGGGCTTTGCCTGGAGGAACTGGACCCCGCAGCTGATGGAAAGGTGGAGGTAGAGGTGGGCAGGACCGTTCAAGGAGCCAAGACGCTCCTTGGGGAACGGGAGGGGCGGGGCTTGGTCTTGGGGTTGGCATTGGCTTAAAACCTTCGGTGGAGGCTGAGGAGATGCAGCTTTGGGATCAACATAGGAAGAGGCTTCTTGTACCCAAACGGTCCACAGAGGAAGGGCATGCCTTCTGAGGAAAGGAGCACTCCGCGATGGAGCACATGCGAGCAGAAGTTGGATGGTGAGGGGCGAGGGTTGGACTCTACACCCAGACCCCAAGCTCAGCGAGCAGGACCATCCCTGAGGAGGAAAGGGGAGGAACTCACTGACAACACCCCTGTCCTCCTGGAGCCGGAGGCCCTTGGCACGCAGCACGACCACCGTCAAGCGGCTCAGGTAGTCATTGTAGCTGAGGCAGAACTGGAGGTCACCAAACTCTGAGGGAGGCTGGGAAGGCCAAGATAGAAGCACCTCAGCCCTGTTACCCTGACAGGTGCCAAGGCCATGGAGCCTGCCAGCACCTCCTTCCTTCCTCCCAGCAATACATGGGTCACATCCATAGGGCCCCTCTGGGCTCCACTGTCATTTACTAGATGGGGAAACTAAGGTCTGGAGAGTCATGGGATTGGTGCAGTCATAGGGACCACACCTAAAGAACCATACCCATGTCTGTGGGATCCCAATGTCTATTCTGAGCTACCCTGTCTTTCCTGGGGCTTAGGGAAACATTTTCTTGGACTGTACATTTGTGGTGTCACCTTTCACAGATGTCTGACCTGGATGGGAATCCAAATGCTGATTTTTTCATGTTGCCCCACGTAACCTGACAGCCGGTGTAAAAGGATCTCGGGTGGCCCCTCCCCGCTCGAGTGGGTCTGTCCTTCGTCTAACAGCTTTGGGGCCCAGGTCACTCTCATAGGGTGGGAGGGCTGACACTGGCTGACAGGTGCTGGGCCCCGTGCACACCTGCTGGCTGCCCACAGCAGTGCTGACACTCTGGTGACCTCGATCTTACCTCCAGGTTCTCAGCCTCCAGGTCTCTCCAGATGATGCGCCCGCAATCCCCTGCCAGGATCTCACTCTTCAGGGGGAAGAGCACCTGGCCAAGGAGCTGGTGTTTCCTCTGCCTATCCACATGGTACACTGAGAACCTCAGTACCCTCTGGGTGACAGTTTTGCTGGACACCTGATGGAGATGTAGGGGGTGGAAGATGGGAAGGTGTGACTCATCCCTGTGTCACAGGGGCTTTAGGGGACAGAGTATCTCAACAGGAACCCACATCCCCAAACTCAGGCATTTTCAGCGGATCCTTCTCAGCAGTGGGGCCAAGGAGCCCCAGGAAGTGGGAACATGTGCCAGGGCCTGGCTACCTGGAGTGTGGTCTGAGGAGTCACAGTGTCCTTCACCACTTGGGGTCTTGTTAGGAACATGGGACTCTGTTGCTTAACAGGTGCCACAGGTGTGATATGTCTGCACAGTTAAGTATGAGGGTCCCGTGCTGCAGCTCAGGACTGGGCCCTGGGACACTGGGCCAGCTTGATGAAATAGGGATGTTATCTCAGTGCCTGTCCTGTAGCGGATGGCCCATTAATACTGATTTTCTTCTCTTCTTCTTTCTTGTTGGTCCCCTCCCCTTTTAAAGCATAGAGGGGCAGGATCTAGTCAGGGTAGATAGGAGTGGGGGAGTGGTGAGTCAAGAAAAATAAGCACGACATGTGGCCGTACAGCCAGCAAGGCAGCAGCCCTGGATCTTGTCCTAAGAATTTACTTGTGAATTCTCACAGCCTTGGTCCTGGCAGAGTGGCCTGGGACCAGGCCCCAAGGCACCCCTCTTCCCAGCTCTCAGCCTGGGAGGAAGGTGTGAATCATGGTTCTGGCCTCAGCAATCACACTCTTCCTGGAATCTGGCTGGCCTCTCCTTACCTCTCAAGCCAGCCTGAGAAAATGTTTGTCCAAGGACTCTCGGCAGGTCTCGATTGCTGGCTTCCCCTAAGGGGAGTCACCTGCTGAGGCTCCTAGGCCCTGCAGAACTGGCTCAGTACCCTGACAACCTTGCCACCTTCAGACACTGAGCCAGCCAGCCCAAGGTGCAGCAAAGGCTCCACACCTGCTCCAGAATGGCTCTTGGACCTGTGCTGACCTCTGACAGCATAGGACGATGTCTGTCCCTACCTCCACCTTCCTTGGAGAAACTTGCCAGAAACTCCACATTGCTCCAGGACTTTGGGGTGCTGCTTCTGAGACCCACAGGCTGGGGCCTGACATTCAGTAGATACTCTAAAATGTGCTTCCTCTTTCTTTTTTTTTTTTCGAGACAGAGCCTCAAGCTGCCACCCTGAATGGAGTGCTGTGGCATCACAGCTCACAGCAACCTCCAATTCCTGGGCTCAAGTGAGTCTCTTGCCTCTCCCTACCAAGTAGCTGGGACTGCAGCTACATTGTGGGCACCCGCCACAATGCCCGGCCATTTTTTGGTTGTAGCCAACATTGTTGTTTGGCGGGCCCGGCTCGATTCGAACCCGCCAGCTCAGGTGTACGTGGCTGGCGCCTTAGCCTGTTGAGCCATAGGCGCCGAGCCACGTGCTTCCTCTTTCTCTCTTCCAAGTAGCCAGGACAGGAGGAGCTCAGCCTTCTGGCCAGCCCCTCCATCAGGGGGCTGCTTCTGGGTAAAGCAGAGCTGGTGTGGAGGGTCCCAGGGGGCTGCAGGGCCCCGGCTGGTACAGGAGGCTGGGGTTCTCCTGTGCGATGCCTGCTGCTTCCCAGGAGGCCAGACTGCCCCATGCCCTGTTTAATCACAGGCTGTACCTGGAAGATGAAGTGCTCGTCAAACTGCGGGTTGGAGGTTTTGCGTTTGGTCTTGGACTGGAGGAAGCGCCGCTCATCGGGCAGCAGATGGAGCTTCACCAAGGGGCTGCAGGTCTCTGAGGGGGTGTGTAGCTGCCGTGCCTTGATCAAGCCCACCAGAAGCCGCTCGGCCTCCTGCTCATATTCCACGGAGAACCACAGCCGCCCTAGGCAGCCGGCAGGGAAATCGGTCTCACTCTTGTCCTCTGGGAACTTGTACAGCTCTGGGTTGATGGCCCCCACCGCACGTGTGTCTCCTACAACAGAGGGTTGGACGGCTGGCAGACCAGAGGAAGAAGGCAAGGGCCTGGGAGAGAGCCGCAAACCCTATCCTTGCCCATCCCTTGCTGCCAAACCTCAACTAGCTGATCACATCCACCCCTAACCTTCTAGCCTAAACATATCCCCTCTCCCTAGCGCAGCTCCTCCAGAAAGACTTCTCAGCACAAAGGCACTGCACACCAAGGCCTGGGCCTTAGAAGAATTCAGAGTATTCATTTGACACTGCCCCATAACCTTGCCCCCTGTTTACCACCTCATCCCTGGAAGTCAGGGCCTGCATTCAGGGACGTGGTGCCCAGCACCTGGCCTGGCCCCAGGGTGTCTAGAGAATGACTCAGTGATAACATGTTGCTTTTTTTCCTTCCCCTTTGAATTAGAAGGAGCAAGCTGATTACTGAATGGCTGCTGGGAAGGTGTCTTAAGGGCCTTTAGAGCAAAGAGGTGGCAGAAAACTGTTCCCAGCTCCTACCATTCTGTCCTCTCGGTCGGCCAGCCCGTCATTCTGAGCAGGACCGAGCATAAGTTCTGTACCTGGGCATGGGCTGGTTTCCAAGCTCTATCACTTACCATATCTATGGCCTGTTCACCATCCTGAGCCTCAGTTTATGACTGCATAAAATGGGGTGATATTTCCTCCCTCACAGAGTTGGGGTGAGGTCTCACTCCAAAATGGAACATGAGGTCATTTCTCACCCAGCATGGGGTGTGGCAGGCACTTGGTAAACAAAAGTGCCCAGAAAGAGTGGTCACCAGGCAACTCTGGCATCTCTGGGCTGGTTCAAGCTGTGTTCTGGAGCCAGGCCAGTGAAAGTAGACAGGTCCACCTGAGTGGAGCCTGACCCCCAAGAACCCTTGAAGGGAGCACTCACCAAGGGCATGAGGCAGGAGCTCCGGGGCTGGGCCAGGGTCCTGTGGGACCTGGGCCCTCTCTCCACTGTGCAAGGGCACCCAATCCTGGTCTCGGAGGGAGGGGGGCACCATGAATGGCATACCCGGAGGCCTGTCCAGAGGGAGGGAGGAGATGGCAAGTAGGTGTCAAGTGCATAGTACAGCCTCAGAGCACTCAGCCAAGTGGGGTGAGCCCAGGGGCTGGAGGAAAAAAACCCAGTGGGAGCCAAGAGGAGGCCAGAGCATCATTTTCCGAGCCAATGGCAAGTCCCAACCCCTACAATCAGCCAACTCCTCTGTCTGCCCATAGCAGTGGGCTGGTGGGGAAAGAATACAGCCTCTGACGTCAGCCTGTCTGGATTCCGATTCTTGTTCTACCATTAACTAGTTGTTGCTATCTGGACCTGATACTTATGTCCTCTGAGTCTCAGTCTCCTCAGTTAGAAAATGGGTTTCATAATGCCTACCTACTAGTTTGTGGATGCTCCCAGCATGGTGGCCGGAACTCCATTAACAGGACCTTCCTTTCCTACCCCACCCCAAGGGAAGCTCCACAGGGAGGGCCCTAGAACAGGGCCAGGAGCCCAACAGGCCCCACATCCCACTTCACCTGCTCAGCGGGGTCTTGGCATGCAGTTGGCAGAGCCTGTCCCCCTGTCCGCTGAAGGTGGCTGAGGCGGTCGTGGCTGTTGTCCCTGGCAGCTCCTCATAGGCAAGGGTGGTACAGAGCCTCCTCCACAGACAGCAGCTCAGCCCGATCAATAGCAGCAGCAGCAGGAGCCCCCCAAAGATGCCTCCAATCACCAGGGCCAGCTGCTCTGGGGGGAGAGACCACCAGGACTGTGATGCCTCCTCAAACTCCTCACCCCAGGGGTGGATCTCAGAGCTGCACAGAAGCAGGCTTCCTGTGTCTGTAGGGGAGGGGTGCTGCTAGCTGGGCTGTGCCTGGTCTCAGCGGAAAGGCGATTTCCCCAGGGGTCCCAGTGCCCTGGGCAAAGCCTTCTGGTTTGCCTTGAAAGCAGCTGGCAATGGCCTTGGGATTTGCGGCTGGAGCATTTCCTTGTGCTTCTGAGTAGAAATCAAACCTCCCCTCACCAGAACCTCCATCTTCCCTGGGCTCCTATTGAGGCTTGAAGGGGAGCTTGGGTGTGAGCGCCATCATTTGAGGAAAGCTCAGGAAAGAAATACTGCTCCTGGTTTGCATTTAGAGCTCTAGCCCTTGGGGTCCTGGAACCTCTTGTGAGGCTGGGCTCCTGCTTGGGTTCTGTAACCTCTTCACACCCGCTCCTTTCCCTACCCCCTATCAAGATGAGCCAATATTTAGGGAGTAGGCCTGAGGCAGTGGGATGAGGAGAAGGGCAGGGGTATGAGAGATGGAGAGGAAGGGACCTTTTGCTTCTGGCACTTTGTGGTAAGACCAGGGGGCTTTGCCTGGCGCCTGCTTCGGGCGCTCAGAGGCTTGCTCCCACCTGCCCGCCGCCCAGGCTGAGCAAAGAAAGCACGGAGTCCAGGGCTTGGACGGTGTGGGGTAGTGAAAAGGCGGGACCCCCACACTTAACTAAGCCGTAACCACCTGCGACGAGCTAGCCCCCCACCCCCACTCCATCCCGGTATCCCTCCAGGAGCAGGGCGAGGCCGGGCAGGGCCGGCGCTGGGCTTCAGCGGGGACCGGCGGGGAGGAGGCAAGTGCTGGAACGGGTGGCAGAAGGGACGCCACGCTGGGGCTGGAAGGGGAGGTGGGGGGCACTTACCCGCCATGGGGCTTCTCCGGACGGCCCTTGTGGCGCTATACTGGGCTGAGTCCCGCAGTTCTGGAAGCCTCCTCCAGAGGCTCGGGGCCAGCTCTTAGAGCGCGGTCCAGGGCCGTCGGACGTGCGAGGGTGGGGGTGGGGGGCGGTCCGTCGTCGCGCTGCTGCCCTGCGGCGGTGCTGGGGGCCACGCGCTGGACTGCAGGGACAGGGACCCAGGACTCCGAGGCTGCAGGTCAGTCCAGAACGGCCCTGGCCTCGATCCAAGAGGGGCGCGGAGCCGACCGTGAGCTCCCGGAAACCGCAGGGCTCCGGCCAGGGCGGGTCCCGGGCGCCGGTGCCAGGAGCGCCCGGGGCTCCCTGCGGCTTCCGACGGGGCGGGGTGACAAGATCGGGCCCCAACTTGGAGCGTAGAACTAAAGCCTTCTCCACTCGCGTATGACAGAGGGTTCCGCACCTGGCCCCTCACCCTCGGTGGCTTTGGCACGCACTTTCGCCCTCCCCAGATTCTCTGCGGGCTGAGGCTGCGCCCCCTCCAGGACCGGCTCCCACCCTGGCCGCAGGGAGCCCTCCCGGATCCCAAGACGGGAGTCTCCACTCCTGTTCAGGCCCCAGGGTTGCCTGACCGCCCCAGGCGGCGGTGCAGCACTCACCTGTCCCTGTTACCTGTCTCAGTAGACAAGACAACCAGGAGTGAGAGCGCCATTCTGGAGCCCGACCTCCTGGGTTCCAACTCAGTTTTTCTGCTCCAGCTATGCGATTTGGACGATGTAACTTCAGCACTCAGGGCTCACTTTCCTCAGTTGGGTTAATAGCACCCCTTTGAGGATTAAATGTATGCTCTTACAAGGTGACGGCCCCAACAGTGATTTACAACGTATCTAAAGGGATTCTTAAGAACTGGAGGGCAGCGGGTCCCAGCCCCTGTCGTGGTAATCATCTGATCCAGGGCAGTATCACCTGGGTCCCTTCAGTACCCAGAGCTCCTGTTACTATGGTGATTACTAGAATGCAGGGCCTGTGCCTGCCAGTGGAGGTTGGTTGTGGAAGGGGCTTTTATAACGGCCCTATGGGGCCTCTGCCTGCTCCCATGTGCCAGTGCCACTCGGTGGATGTCACCCTAGTCGCCCACACAGCTCCCTCCTGGAGATTCTGGTGGGGAGCATCTGAGATCTCACCGCGTTTGTAAGAGTATATGTGGTGTGGATGTGGGAGTGTGGGTAGTGGTGGTCAGGGAGACTGGTCTTGTGGTTTTACGGCCTTGAAGAGTGTGTCCAAAGACAGAGTTTGGGGTCCTGTGCCTATCCTAGGAGGCCATGTAGGCAGTGTGCTTGAGACACTGGCGCTTTGGATCACCTGGGGTGGGATGGGTCCTGAACTGGGGTCCCCTTCACCTTGCTGGGAGCCCATGGTGATCCTATGTACCCAGACAGCAGCAACTCACCTTCTGGAGCATGGATGGGGGTAGGGTGGGATGGTGAGAAGTCAGGAACCCCCACAGTTTGCCTGGCAACTATCCCTGAAGTTGGGTCTTCTTCTCCATTTCACCCTGGAGAGGGGACCGGGCAGGGGCCCTACCAGCCTCTGTCCTCCTGCAGAACTGCCCTCGGGGCAGTCAGATTGGCTAGAGTGTCTGGCGAACCCCAGGCCTTGACTTCTGCTTCTCTGAGAGTCTCAGGTAATAGGGCCTGGGTTCCCTTCAAACCTCCTGTCTTTCCCCTGAGGTCTGGCTTAGATATGTTTCTTTATTAGTTGCCTGTTGCTGCTGCAACACATAACCACAGATTTGCTGGTTTAAACTACACATGTGTCTTATAGTTCTGGAGTCAGAAATGTAAAATGGTTGGCAGGGCTACATTCCTTCTGGAGACTAGGGTAGAAGCCTTCCCTGGCCTTTTCCAGCCTCCAAGGCTACCTACTACCAGCTGCTTCCTTGCCCTGCAAAGCCAGCAGCACAGCCTTTTCTAGTATCTCCTGCTGCAGGTCATTTCCACACCTACTCCTTCTGCCTCCCTCTTAAAAGGACCTTTGTGATTACATGAGACTCACCAGATAATCCAGGATAATCTCTCATCTCAAAATCATTAGCTGAATCACATCTGCAAAGTCCCTTTTGCCATGTACAGATCCAACTCAGAGGTTCTGGGAACTAGGATGTGGATGTCCTTTTTTTTTGCAGTTTTTGGCCGGGGCTGGGTTTGAACCTGCCACCTCTGGCATATAGGGCCAGGGCCCTACTCCTTTGAGCCACAGGTGCCGCCCGGGTGTGTATGTCTTTGGGGGCATTGTTGTGGTGGCCACAGTGTCTATGCAACACCCCGGGAGTTCATCCCTGCCTGCCTGGAGTTCTCACTGTGGCCCAAAGCTGGACTCAATCAGCTAGCAAGGCCCACATAACCCCTGTGTCATAGCCCTTCAGTTGTCTTGACCCCTCCTCCCACTGCCCTGTACCTGGTCTGACCACCCCTAATAGGGTGGCACAGCACCCTGTCTATACCAGCTGCCTCCATGGTTGGGCCTGAGGCGCACTCAGGCTGTTTTGGGTGTGAGGTCAGGTAGTGGATGACCTTTGAAAAGGGAAAGGTTCATGGCTAGTGGGGGTGCCAGGCTCAGAGCTGCCACCCCCTCATCCCCATGCTGTGCCTTTCCAAGGCTCCCATCTTATTCCCTAGCTGTCGCTAAGTCATGCCAACTCTTCCTCCTCCGTCAATCTCTATCATCACCAAAACCTCACCCAGGTCTCCATCATTTCTTGCCTGGAGCGCTGTGCTGACCCCTTCTTTGCTCTCTAGATTTGATCCTGAACCTCCTCCCCAGTTTGTGTCTTCTAGGCTCCCCTCCTATTCTCGGTGACGTGGAACTCCCTCCCCCCATCCCTCTGTCATGCCCAGTGCCCAGACGGATGCTGATGCCCCAGGCTTCCTCTTGGTACTCTCCCTCCCTGAAATACTCAGAGCCCCTCCCACCCTCCTTGCCACTACTCACCTCCAGCATCTTCTTCTCTGCAAGGCCCCACCCCTTTTCCTTACCAGCCTTGCAGCTACCAAGTTGGTAGGGGACTCTGCCTGTGACTGCAACCCCACTGCACTCCCCCTGGAAGACCAGGCCCTTCATTAAGGCAGGGGCCATGTCCACTCCGCTAGGCAACTCCAGTATCTAGTGCCAAGGCTGTGACAATAATGGGCATGTGTGCTGGGGATGAGCTGCCACTAGCTTCTGCCAGTGTTTTCTTGCATCACATTTTTAGGACTGACAGTACTGCCTCAGCCTCATCTTGGAGACCAGCTGCCCGGACTTGCACTCATGTTGCCAGCTCTGTTTACAAGCAAGTTATAGAGAGTGGACATGAAGTTCATGTGCAATTTAAATTAGTTTACTATTTTAATAGTAAATTAAATTAGTTTACTATTTTAATAGTAAATTAAATTAGTTTACTTTTTATTTTTATTTATTTATTTATTTATTTATTTATTTATTTATTTATTTATTTATTTTTTGAGACAGAGCCCCAAGCTGTCACCCTGGATAGAGTGCTGTGGCATCACAGCTCACAGCAACCTCCAAGACCTGGGCTCAAGCGAGTCTCTTACCTCCACCTCCCAAGTAGTTGGGACTACAGGCGCCCGCCACAACACCCGGCCATTTTTTGGTTGCAGCCGTCATTGTTGTTTGGCGGCCCGGGATTCGAACCTGCCAGCTCAGGTGTACGTGGCTGGCGCCTTAGCCTGTTGAGCCACAGGCGCCGAGCCAAATTAGTTTACTTTTTAAAAGGCGAAAGATTTATGCGATTTGAAGAGAAACCAGAGTATATAAATTAGTTTACTTTTTAAACTGTACATGAACTTTATGTCCACCCTACATGTTTAGCCAGCCCAATGAGCTTTGAGTCTTTCCTCCTTCTTTCTGCTTCCGATGTTTTGGGCAGGATGTAGGCTTGGTGTACACCATTTCACTGAGCTCTGGCTCAGGTCAGCCGGGCAGGCTCAGGACCACCCCCTCAGATGAAGAAACTAACTGACTCAAAGTGGCTTCATGGCCTTCCCAGTAAGTGATGGAGGTAGGCCCAGCATTTGGCCTGCTCGTTCCTTCCTCCCTGGTGACCACCTGATGGGCCCATGCAAGACCCCAGGAGATCATCTCCTGTGGATCAGGTCACGGTCACAGTGCCAGCCTCCCCTCCATCCACTGTCCCACAAGGGCTCTGAGACCCGCCTGGCCTGGAGCCAACTCCACAGAACAGAACAGCCTCCTGGGTCTAGCTGCAGCCCTAGCTCTGCTTCCTGTTTTCAGATTTTGCTCCTCCCTGGGTCTCTGGAGCTGGGAAACCTGGAAACAACAGCAGACATGGTTTCTCTCTTCCGTGGCCAAAAGGAAGTCATATCTCCTTTGGCAGGAGCATTTCCAAGGAGGGGTGCAGGAAGTCCACGAGTTTAAAGGCCTGCAAATGCCTGCAGGTGATGAATAATTCAGTGCATTGGATGATTCACGAGAAAGGCCACTTTCAATTAACCTTAAGAATCAGCCCCTGTCTAAGGAAGTGTCATCTCTCATCACTTAGGAACAGAGAGGCCGGAGCAGGATAAAGGCCACATGGAGAAACATGTTGACAACTGTGTTTCTTACATTTATGCAAATTGCATCCTGGTCACCCCAGGTCCTTCTTTGAGAGGGGGAGTGTTCCTTCACCAGCATCTGGCTTCTCTCTGGTTCTGCTAGAGTGGCTCAGACTTAACTCCTTACAGCGCCTTCTTTTCTCTTTGAATTGAAAGTGTCCCTTGTCCTTCACTGAGCCACACTGGCTCCAAATGTGTCCCATCCTACAGACAAGCACCCAGAGTGCCAGGATGGAGCCCAGGGCCCATGGCTCACTCCCGTTTCCCTGCAGTCATTTCTTCTCTCTTGCCTCCCTACCCCCTGCCTGGCAGCATTTTCCCTTCTCCAGGTACCAGAATACTGCCTTTTCTTTTGAGGGAAATACTTTCTCCCCCTTCCCCATCCACTCAGTACCTGGCACTTACCTCCTCACCCCTGTTTTGGGACACTGCATATGACCCGGGTCTGGCCACTCAGCGTAGTGCATTTCTTGCCTAAAGAGACAGGTTCAGGGATTGGCTCAAGACCCCCATGAGGATAATCAGGATCAATCCTGGAATTTGGTGGGGATCTACTAGGGAAGAGACAGTCCCTTTTTGGCAGGAGTTGTTGACCTGAAGAAGCTGAGTCTGGCTCTGTGAGAAGCCTCTATGCGGGGAAGCAAATGAGAAACAGAAGCCAGGAGTACAGGGCTGAAATGGACAGGATGGAGAGACCAGCTGCTGTGCAGACCACAAGCTGTCCCTGGAAATGTGGGGACAGTACCACTAGAAATGGACTGAGCTGTCTTTGGCATAAGCTATTCTAGTTACAGGCTCTTGAGCATAATGGCTGCCCCTCAGCATAGAGCAGAATTCGGGGACAGAGATGAGGCAGGTCTTTCCTGAATCTTCACCTCTGGTTACTCAGCTGTCCCAGGTTTGCTTAGCCTTTGAAGGTGTGGGCTTAACAATTAGAGCTATTCGTGGAAACAACTCTCTGCCAGTCTCTCCGGTGCTCACAGTAGACCCACACTTTTCCAGGGCAGTGGTGTGCTCTGCCCAGGGATGGGCCATTGCAGCTCTCCCTCCCATCCCCTTCTCTCCATTCTGCTCGACCAGCTCCCGTTGCAGCTAGGATGGTGCCCAACAGTGTTTTGGCCAATGAGACAGGAGAGGGCATCTTCCAGAAGCTTCCAGGATAGACTTTGGTTTTTGACATGTCAAGATATCGAGTTGACACATCAGCTGAGACACAGAGTGAGCTCTCAAAGTCCAGAGCAGATGTAGACTTCTATAGATGAAAACCAGCTGGACAACTTGCATCCAGTGAGACAGGAAAGGCTGAGTGAGGGGAGGAAGGAGGAAGGAATTCGCTAGATTCCTCTGGTGAGGGGTGGGTCTGTGATATGGGCTCCCAACCAGGGAGACAGGTGCAGCAGAGGGCAGCCTGTTCTCCAGCACTGCTCTTGTCAGTACGTGGATGTGTGTGTATTTCAACTAGGTGTAGGCCACATGAATGAGAGAGGCATGTGTGACCAGTGTGATCATTGAGACAGCTGAGTGACCAGAGGTGAAGATTCAGGGAAGATAAGCCTCATCTCTGTTCCCACATTCTGCTCTATGCTAAGGGACAGCTTCTGACCATAGGCCTACCTGAGGGGTGATGGGAGCATGGTGGAAGGATTGGGTGAACTCTCTGGGGCCCACAGAGGGAGCAAGGGACTTCTGGTTGATTCACTAGGGTCAAGGGAACTCTAGCTCTGGATTTGGGGTGGGAGATGGGAAGCTCTTGAAAAAACCTTTCAAACTGCCTATTTGGTAATGAAACCTCATCCAGAGTCAGAGAACATAAGGCCATCTTATAAGGCCTTCCTCTGCTCGTATTCTGACCTCAGACATCTGCTGGGAGAGGATGCTGACCACATCACTCTCTCAGAGGGCAGGGGGTTGTCTGCGGCTGGCCCCAGCAGTGAGAGATGAGAAAACATAAGTGGAGTTTCCAAATTTTATTACTACCTGATCCGGCCTTTCTGACGATTGAATTGGAACTGCAAGGGCCGTGGATAGAAGGGAAGTAATCTCCTTTGAACACCTGCACCATTCCAAGTGTGGCCTCTGTAGGGAGCTCAGGCTGTCTCATGTCCTGTCTTCCTTCATTCCCTCAGGCAGATCCCAAGGCCTTAGAGAAAGCCGTGTTATTGGGCTTTAGCTCCTGGCTGAGCTTTCACTATAACAAATAAATTGGTTAAAAGTACTGTGCCTGTGGGGAAGGTTGTTCTTTGGTTACCTCCTGTGACAGATTCAATCACTGGTCCCAAGTCCTCTCTTCCTGGCCCTGATATCATATGTGGGTCATTACAAAAGTTTTGAGAAACACAAAAATCAAGAAATATAAAATCTGCGCAGATGGAAACAAATGAAGTCCTCCCAGCAACACCCATAAGCCAAGTTGAAACTTGCAGGGGTGAATCAGAAAGGACACTGTTGGCTGTGCTTCTTGGCAGTGAAATAACGGACCATGACACAGTCTGTCTCAAAACTTTTGTAGTGAGCTATGTACTTTCACCTTCCTGCTACATGGTGGGAAACGTACGTCCCCATGATTTGACTTTGGGTTTGGCCATGTGACTCGCCTGGCAGAGATGCTGTGAGCAGAGGCTGCAAATGTGCTGTGCAGTGGGCCTTGCTGTCTTGTGCTTGGGCCATTACGGTGAGAGAGCATGGCCCAGAGAGTGCTGGCTCCAGGCTGGTGAGAGATCTGAGGCGCAGGGCCAAGCCCACCTGGGAGCCTGGGCTCAAGCAGTCCAGCCTATGCCACAGCTGAGTGCAGCCAAGCCACAGATATGGAGGGAGATGTAAACGCTTGTGGTTAATGCCGCAGATTTTGTAAGCAGCAAATGCTGACCAAAACACTGTCACTCTCTTTTTGATTGGTGAGATCGAGTGGTGAGCTGGGCAGCACTACATTCCTTGACTCCCCTCCACACACCTCTCAGTTGTGGCCAGGGGGTGGGTGGGTGATCTTGCCACTTCTCCTACTGGCTGACTGTGGTCTTCTCTGGACCAGCCTTCATGGGTGTGGGAGTGATAAAGTGCTGAGCTCTGAGTGACGGTAGTGGGCTTAGGGGAGAGAGAGAGGGCTCAGGAAAGACATCTGGGGTTGTTGTTACCTAGCATTCTTTGTCCTTCTTCGGCTTCATTGGTACCTCCCTCGCATGTGTTTTGGGAAAGTTCCTCTCTCTCTTTCCTTCTCTTGGGTGGAGTTGATTCCTTCCTCTGCGGGATGGATCCTTGAGCTGAGACCTTGAAGGGGAGAGAGAGATTGGGTAGTGGTTGTCATTGGTACAGTGTGTCTTCGGCCTGTCTATTTGGATTTCTTCCTTTTAGGCAGATAGTACAAATTCCCCTTTAGGGTTAGGCATGGACATGTGATTTACTTCAGTCAATGAAATGGGAGCAGAAGGGACATGAATTACTTTCTTGAAAAGGAACTTGAAAAGTTGGTGCATAATTCAGCACAATCTTGCCCATGGACATGGTGATCATAAAAGTGTGTGGCAAGAAGCTTTCATGAGGAACAGAGCTCTCTTGTCTCCCATGATTGACATAAAGCAGGAGTGAGAAAAAGACTTTTGTTTAGTTAGTCCACTGACATTTTCATGAGGGTGGTTATTGCAGAATAACCTAGTCCAGAGGTTCTCAACCTGTGGGCCACAGGAACTGTATTAAAGGGTCGCGGCATTAGGAAGTTTGAGTACCACTGACCTAGTCTATCCTGACATAGGTAGGCTATTACCAGTGCCCATACACGGTCCTCAGGAAATGTCCTAATCATCCCAGTGAGGGGCCAGGGCTCAGGTCTGCACTGGCATGAACAGTGCCCAATTCCTGTGCCCCTCATAATAAGAACTGGGAGTCCACAGATCCCAGGCATTGGGAAGACCTTTCCATCTGGAGCTGCCATTGATGGCACATTGGTGGCTACTTGCCCACTGGCCAGCTTTTTAGGAAGTGTCTCCTTCTCATTATTAAAGTGTAGAAATACACATAGTGAGGATTCCTCACATTGTCCAGGATCCTTGCTTCCTTCTCAGTAACAGAAACCATGTTCTCCGGAACTCATCAGATGCAGTCTGCCCTTCATTCCTCTGGACAAGGGGAGTGAAGCAGGGCACGAATTAGGCCAATCAGATGCTTTCACTCCCAAACTTGAATCTTGAGTGGAATAATTCAGACTAATTGGAGACTGATTAGCATTTACCCTAGTGGTGGTATTCCAAGGAGAATCATCATTAGATTCTGCTCACTAAGTCTTCAGCACTTTACTTGTTACAGTTTTTCCTGGGCTCTCTGAAATGACTGGACCTGGAGCTGGATGCAGCAGTGGGTTGAGAAACCTAAGTCTTGCTTCATCTACTGTTCAGTGGGTATGAATAACATTTAGGTTTTATATGGTATAATTGCATTATCTTGAGAAGGAATATTTAAACAGCTGTGTTTATAGCTAGAAGGATATGTGTGAATGTTGGCAGCTGAAGTGGCAGATCGAAGAGGACATTTGTGGTTTTTGCATGTCCAGCATTCTTGCTTCTTTTGGTGACAAATCCCATGTGTCTTCCCCTATCCTTAGGCCATGCCATTGGGAAGTCCTACTTCTCCTTAACTCCAGAGCCTCTATGTGGGGAAAGTGAGGCTAAAATAGAGGATAGGTGCCAGGATCTGATGACATCATTTAAGTCAGTGGCTCCAGCCAAGCCTGGCTGCCCTGGATTCTTGATTTAAAAGAGACAAAGAAAAGTCCATTTGATGCCTGTGCCAATTTGAGTTGCGCTTCTGCCTCTTGAAGTTGAAAGAGTATTGCCTAATATAATAATTCTGTGTGGGCATACAAGGCACATCATGAGTGGTACCTGCCATGCCCACAGCCCTAGCAGAGGGGACAGCAAGTAAGTGGTCATCGTTTAGATCATGTGACCATTGGGTAGGAGAGAGTGCTTGACCCATGCCTTGAATTTATCAGCTGGCCTAGACTTCTGAATTTTCATCTAGCGTTAAGGATGACCTTTGAGGTGGGACAATTAAATTTGTGAACCCCTCTTAGATGAAGTGCTACATTCCTCATTGCTGAATATCATCACAGGCACCTTCAAAATACTCCCCTTGGGAAGGGAGGCACCAATGCAAGCTTCTAGTCTACCCTTCCAAGCAATTTTGGAATGCTTTTTCTGGAATGTCCATCAAAGCTGCCATTGTACTACACTTGATGCTCTGAATGTCATCAAAATGTCTTCCTCCCAATAGTGACTTTATCTTCAGGTAAAGGAAAGGTCATCAGTGACCAGATCAGGTTAGTAGGGAGAGTGTTCCAATACAGTTATTTGTTTACTGGCTAAAAGCTCCCTCACATACAGTGCTGTGTGAGTTGGTGCAATGTCATGATGCAAGAACCACATGTTTCTCATGTCAAGATTTTCAGTGACGATTTTCTTAACAGTTTCTCTATTGATGTTTACTTGGTCTGCCATGCTTCTCACAGTCAGTTGAAGATTTTGACACACAATTCAATGAATTTTTGCAATTTTTTTTTTTGAGACATAGCCTCAAGCTGTCACCCTGGATAGAGTGCTGTGGCATCACAGCTGACAGCAACCTCCAATTCCTGGGCTCAAGGGAGTCTCTTGCCTCTGCCTCCCAAGTAGCTGGGACTACAGGCACCTTCCACAACGCCCGGCCATGTTTTGGTTTCAGCCATCATTGTTGTTTGGCGGGCTCGGGCTGGATTCTAACCCGTCAGCTCAGGTGTATGTGGCTGGTGCCTTAGCCCATTGAGCCACAAGTGCCGAGCCTTTTGCAATGTTTTTATCAGTTCTTCTTGTTACTCATTGCCCTGACCTCTCTTCATCAGGGACACTTTGTTTCCCCTCAGAAAACATTTAATCCATTTGTACATTGCCATTTTATTCATGGTATTATCCCCATAAACTTGACTAACATGACCTTGATTTCACTTCCACTCTTGTCAAGTTTAACAAGAAACTTAATATTTGTTCATTATTGTATTCAAGCTCTGACATTTTTGTAATGACACACAAAAACATGCAACAACAAAAATGAGTGCCACTCAGTGAGACACCACCACATGTTGAGGTAAACACATCTGTGAGACACTGATATACCAAGGTTTTGAAACCTTACCAAATTGTTTGTACAGTGCTGCCAATGTAAGCACATGGTGGAAAGTTCACAAACTTAATTGTCAGACCTATCTAGTTACTCTTTTTTGAATTGAGAACGGAGAGGGATGGTAGGAGTGAGATAGATGGAAGAGAAGAAGCAGAGAGGATGAATTAAGAGATGCCACCAGGAGAAGCTGGGGTGGTGGCCATTCAAGCTTTCAAAGCAGCAGAAAATTTGTGTTAGGAGAGGGTGCCAGATGTTGGAACGAGCTGGCAAAATAAATTTGGGAGGAAGACAGAGGGAAGACACAGGAAAAAGAGCTAGAGGGAGGGATATTTCTGGAGCCACCTTGCCCATTCTGGAGGACTTTCCTATTTTGGTTCAAATCCACATGCATTCTTATAACAAACCCATTTTTTCCCCCTAAGCAAGCTTCAGATGATCATGGACTTACTTGTCAAGAATTCAGTCATAGGCTTGGCGCTTGTGGCTCAATGGGCTAAGGCACCAGCCATGTACACCTGAGCTGGTGGGTTCGAATCCAGCCTGGACCCGCCAAACAACAATGTCAGCTGCAACCAAAAAATGGCCAGGCGTTGTGGCGGGCGCCTGTAGTCCCAGCTACTTGGGAGGCAGAGGCAAGAGACTTGCTTGAGCCCAGGAATTGGAGGTTGCTGTGAGCTGCGATGCCACGGCACTCTATCCAGGGTGACAGCTTGAGGCTCTGTCTCAAAAAAAAAAAAAAAAAAAGAATTCAGTCATAACCCTTCATGATGCCTCCACAGTACTCCAGGGTCAATTGATGCCTGTATCACTGAGGACACCTTTGGTAGCAAGGGATAAACAAGAAGGAAATTTATTGTTTTCCTTAATTGAGATATGAAGGAATGAGACCAGCCTTAGTCTTCTCTGGATTCAGGCTAAAGTGATGTACTTAGGACCTTGCTGCTTAGCATATCCTCACTTGATCATTCCTGGGCTGGCTCTAGCATTAGGCTGTGTATAAGATGGTAGTAGTAGTTTTAGTCCCCACATTCTCTTGGAGAAAAGAGTGAGTTTCTTCCTCAGAACTCCCAGAGATTTTTTTTTTTTTTTTATTGTTTGGGATTCATTGAGGGTACAAGAAATTAGAGAATTAGGTTACACTGATTGCATTTGTTAGATAAAGTCCCTCTTATAAATGCATGCCACTCTCAAGAGGTGTGCCATACACCATGACCCTCCATCCACCTCCCTCTTCCCCTCCCCTCACTTGCTCATTCCTCCACCCCCACCTTGTATTAGTTCATCTACTGCCTTTATGTTAGAATTTAGTGCATTGGATTCTCATTTTTCCATTCTTGTGATGCTTTACTAAGAAGAATGTGTTCCACTTCCATCCAGGTTAATACAAAAGATGTAGTAAAGTCACCATCTTTTTTAGTGTCTGAATAGTATTCCATGGTATATGTATATACCACAGCTTGTTAATCCATTCCTGGATTGGTGGGCATTTAGACTGTTTCTGCATTTTGGCAATTATAAATTGAGCTGCAATAAACAGTCCAATGTAAATGTCTTTATCATAAAAGGATTTTTTTTCTTCTAGGTAGATGCCTAGTAATGGGATTGCAGGATCAAATTGGAGGTCTAATTTGAGTTCTTTGAGGATTCTCCATACTTCTTTCCAAAAAGGTTGTGTTAGTTTGCAGTCCCACCAGCAATGCAAAAGTGTTTCCTTCTGTCCACATCCACACTAGCATCTACAGCTTTGAGACTTTGTGATGTGGGCCATTCTCACTGGGATTAGGTGATACCTCAGGGTGGTTTTGATTCGCATTTCTCTGATGATTAGGGATGTGAGCAATTTTTCATATGTTTATTAGCCATTCATCTGTCTTCTTTAGAGAAGGTTCTATTCATCTCTCTTGCCCAGTGATATATGGGATTGTTGGGTCTTTTTTGTTCATTAACTTGAGTTCTCTATAGATTCTAGTTACCAAGCTTTTGTCCACTTAATAATATGCAAATATATTTCCCCATTCTGAAGGTTGTCTGGTTGCTTTGATTGTTGTTTCCTTAGCTGTACAGAAGCTTTTCAGTTTAATTAAGTCCCATTTGTTTATTTTTGTTGTTGTTGCATTTGCCACAGAAGTCTTCTTCATAAAATCTTTCCCAAGGCAGATATCTTCAAGTGTTTTCCCCACACTTTCTTCGAGGATTTTTACTGTTTCATGCCTTAGATTTATTTATTTTTGTTTATTTATTTTTTTGAGACAGAGTCTTACTAGTGCCGTGGCATCACAGCTAAGAGCAAGCTCAAACTCTTGGATTTAAGCAATTCTCTTGCCTCAGCCTCCTAAGTACCTGGGACTACAGGCACCTGCTGCAACACACAGCTATTTTTGTTACAGTTGTCATTGTTGTTTAGCAGGCCTGGGCTGGGTTTGAACCTGCCGGCCCCAGTGTATGGGGCTGGTGCCATAACCGCTGTGCTACGGGCACCAAGCCCATGCCTTAGATTTAAATGTTTTGTCCATCTTGAATCAATTTTTGCGGGTTCAGTTTTGGTCTTTTAGATGTGGTTATCCAGTTCTCCCAATACCACTTATTGAACAGGAATTCTTTTCTCCAGTGTATGTTCTTGTCCTTGTTTGGTTTATCAAAGATCAGGTAGCTGTAAGAAATTAGTTTCATCTTGTGGTTTTCTGTTTGGTTCCAAATCTCAGTGTCTCTATTTTTGTGCCAATACCAAGTTGTTTTGATTACTATGGCCTTTTAGGATTGCCTTATGTATGGTAGGGTGATGCCGCTGGCTTTGTTTTTATTACTCAGAATTGCTTGGCTATGCGGAGTTTCTTCTGGTTCTGTATAAAACAAAGAATTATTTTTTTCAAATCTTGAAAGTATGATGATAGTATTTTAATGGGGATTGCATTGAATTTGTAGATTGCTTTGGGTAGTATAGACATTTTCACAATGTCGATTCTTCCCATGAGCATGGTATGTTCTTCCATTTGTTAATATCTTCCACTATTCCTTTTCTTAGGGTTTCATAATTTTCTTTGTAGAGGTCCTTCTCCTCTTTTGTTATGTATATTCCTATGTATTTCATTTTCTTTGAAGCTACTGTAAAAGGAATTATGTCCTTGATTAGCTTTTCATTTTGGGTGCTATTGGCATATACAGAAGCTATTGATTTGTGGACATTGATTTTATATCCTAAGACATTGCTGTAGTTTTTGATCACTTCCAGGAGTCTTGTGGTTGAGTCCTTCGGGTTCTCTAAGTATAAGATTATATTAACAGCAAAGAGCAGGAGTTTGACCTCCTCTTCACCCATTTGGATGCCCTTTATTTCCTTCTCTTCCCTGATTGTATTGACCAGAACTTCTAGCACTATGTTTGAATAGTAGTGGCAATAGAGGACAACCTTGTATGGTTCTGGTTCTAAGTGGAAAAATTTTCAGTTTTGCTCCATTCTGTATAATATTAGCCGTGGGTTTGTCAAAGATGGCTTTGATCAGATTAAGAAATGTGCCACCTATGCTTATATTATTAAATATTCTGGTATTGACCAGAACTTCTAGCACTATGTTTGAATAGTAGTGGCGATAGAGGACAACCTTGTATGGTTCTGGTTCTAAGTGGAAAAATTTTCAGTTTTGCTCTATTCTGTATAATATTAGCTGTGGGTTTGTCAAAGATGGCTTTGATCAGATTAAGAAATGTGCCACCTATGCTTATATTATTAAATGTTCTGATTAGACAAGGATGCTGAATTTTATTGAATGCTTTTTCTGGGTATCTATTGAGAGGATTATATGGTCTTTGTTTTTGCTTCTGTTGATATGGTGAATTACATTTATGGACTTGTGTATGTTAAAACAGCCTTTCATTCCTGGAATGAAACCTATTTGATCATGATGAATGATTTTTTTTTTTTAATGTGTAGCTGTAATCTATTGGCTAGAATTTTTTTTTTTTAATTTTGTGTTGTTTTTTTTTTTGGCCGGGACTGGGTTTGAACCCGCCACCTCCAGCATATGGGGCTGGAGCCCTACTCCTTTGAGCCACAGGTGCTGCCTATTGGCTAGAATTTTGTTGAGAATTTTTGCATCTATATTCATTAGTGAAATTGTTCTGGAATTCTCCTTTGTAGTCAGATCTTTTCCTGGTTTTGTTATCAGGGTGATGTTTGCTTCACAGAACAGATTGGGGAAGATGCCTTCCTTCTCAAATTTTTGGAATGATTTTTGCAGTATGAGTATGAGCTCTTCTTGGAAGGTTCACTAGAATTCTGGTGTGAAGCCATCTGGACCAGGGCATTTTTTTTTTGCTGGGAGAGTTTTTATTGTTTCTTCAATCTCAGTTCTTAAAATTGGTCTGTCCAAGATTTCTATTTCTTCTTGAGTAAGTATAGGGAGAGGCTGTGATTCTATATATTGATCTATCTGCTCCACATTGTCAAATTCCTGGGCATAGAGCTTCTTGTAGTCCTCAGAGATGATCTCTTGCATCCCTGTGACATCTGTTGTCATTTCCCCTTTATTGTTTCTGATTGAGGTTATTAGATATGTTACTTTTCCATTTCTAGTTAATCTGGCCAAAGGTTTATCAATTTTATTTATTTTCTCAAAAAAACAACTTTTGTTTCATTAATTTTCTGAATGGTTCTTTCATTTTCAATTTCATTAATCTCTGATTTAATTTTGGTTATTTCTTTTCTTCTGCTGGGTTTGGGAATAGATTTTCTTTTTCCAATGCCATAAGATGGTTGATGAGTTTGTTGATGCTCTATCTTTCTGTTTTTTTTTTTTTTTTGGAGATGAAGTCTCACTGTGTTGCCCTTGGTAGAGTTCTATGGCATCATAGCCCACAGCAACCTCCAACTCTTGTCTCAACCTCCCAAGTAGCAGGGACTGCCATAATGCCTGGCTATTTTTTAGAGACAGGGTCCCACTCTTGGTCAGGCTTGTCTTGAACTCCTGAGCTCAAGCAGTCAACCCACCTGAGCCTCCCAAGTGCTGGGATTACAGGCATGAGCCACCATGACCAGCCTCTCTTTCTGTTTTTTGAATGTAGGCATCTGATGCAATATTTCCCTCTTAAGATGCTTTTGCTGTATCCCACAGGTTTTGGTAACTTGTGTCTTCTTTGTTGTTGTGTTTGAGGAATTTGAGAGATAAAAGAGGAAAATTTTAGATTCCTCAAACATATCTCTTCCTGAACCCGACTATCATTCAGCATAAGGTTGTTTAATTTCCAAGTCTTTGTGTAGGGATGAACCTTTTTGATGGAGTTGAGTTCCACCTTTATTGTCTTGTGGTCTGAGAAGATACAAGGTATAATTTCTATTCCTTTAATTTTGCTGAGGTTTGATTTGTATCCTAGGATGAGGTCGATTTGGGAGTATGTACCATGGTTTGATAAGAAAAATGTATATTCCTTAACTTTGGGATGGTGTGGTCTGTATTTGTCTATTAATCCCATTTGTTCTAGGATCATATTTATGTCCTTTGTATCTTTGTTTAGTTTCTGTTTAGAGGATCTGTCTGGTTTTGTCAGAGGGGTGTTGAAGTCCCTGACTATTATGGTGTTATGGGATGGCATATTGCTCAGACCCATCAAGGTCTGTTTCATAAACCTGGGATCATTTAAATTGGGTGCACAAATATTTAAAATTGAAATGACTTCTTGTTGTATTGTTCCTTTGATCAGTATAAAGTGTCCATCTTTGTCTTTCTTAACCTTAGTTGCTTTAAATCCACTCATATCTGAAAATAATATTACAACCCCTCTTTTCTTCTGGTTTCCATTTGCTTGAAATACTGTTTTCTATCCATTAATCCTGAGTCTTGATTTGTCCTTCAAGGCTAGAGACAGCATATGGATGGCTTGTGCTTTTTTATCCAATCAGCAAGCCTATGCTTCTTTAGTGGTTAATTTAGTCCATTGACATTTATTAAGAGATTTGATAAGTGTGGTGGAGTTATTAATCTTATTTTGTGACAGTCCATTGTGTAATTTTTATCCTTTGTGCCACTGTGGAAGCTATGTTTTGACCTTTAGCTTCTGGATGTTTACTTTGCTGGTGGTCCTCTGTGATGGTCAGTGTTGAGAATAGGTTTAAGTGTTCCCTGTAGAGCTTGTTTTGTTGTGGCAAATTTCCTCAGTGCTTGTATATCTGCAAAAGATTTGCTTTTTCCCTCAATTTTGAAACTTAGTTTAGCAGGATACAGAATTCTGGGCTGAAAATTGTTTTGCTTAAGAATGTTGAAAGTGGATGACAATGCCCTTCTGGCTTGGAAGGTTACAGTTGAAAAGTCTGCTGCTGTCATCCTAATGGCTCTGCCTCTGTAGGCCAGTTGGCACTCCTAGCTGCTTGAGGATTTTTCCTTTCATCTTAACTTTGAACAGGTTCATTGCAAAATGTCTTGGAGAGGCTCTGTTTGTTTTGAGATGACCTGGAGTTCGCTATGCATCTGAAAGGAGTGTGTCAGGGTCTTTAGTAAAACTTGAGAAGTTTTCCTTTATGATAGACTCCAGTCTTCCATTCCTTTGGGACAATCTTCTTCCCTTTTGGGGATCCCTATTATTCATATAGCACTTCATGGAGTCTTGTAGTTCTCTAAGCACCTGTTCTTCTTTCTTTCTCTTCTTTTCTGCCTCTTTTAACTATTGAAACTTAACCTGAAAACTTTATCTTCCAGGTCTGAAGTTCTTTCTTCTCCATGGTCTAACCTATTTTTGGTACTTCCTACTACATCCTTACATTCCCTCATTGTCTCCTTCATTTCCTCAAGCTTCTCCATATCCTTTCTATATTCTACATATCTCTTAACTGATTTTTTTTTTTTTTTTGAGACAGAGCCTCAAGCTGTCACCCTGGGTGGAGTGCCGTGGCATCACAGCTCACAGCAACCCAATTCCTGGGCTCAAGCGAGTCTCCTGCCTCCGCCTCCCAAGTAGCTGGGACTACAGGTGCCCGCCACAACACCCGGCTATTTTTTGGTTGCAGCCATCATTGTTGTTTGGTGGGCCCAGGCTGGATTTGAACCTGCCAGCTCAGGTGTATGTGGCTGGCGTCTTAGCCCCTTGAGCCACAGGCACTGAGCCAAGTACTTTTTTTTTTTTTTTTGCAGTTTTTGGCCAGGGCTGGGTTTGAACCTGCCACCTCTGGCATATGGGGCTGGCATCCTACTCACTGAGCCACAGGTGCTGCCCTCTCATCTGATTTTTGATTCTATCTTTCCATTTTCTCATCCATTCCTTTTATTGTCTTTATCATCCATATTTTAAATTCTCTTTCTGTCAAGTCCATTAATTCTTTATAGGTGGAGTGTTCTGCAGTAGCTGCCTCATGGTCTCTTGGGGGAGTTCCTCTGTTTTGGTTTTTCATGTTGCTCTAATTTTTCTGTTGGTTCCTCCTCATGTATTCTTTCTTCTTGTTCACCTCTTTGTCCTCTTTTTTCTTTCTCACTGCCTCCTTTCCTTCAAATTACCTTGTCTCAGAGCTTAGGTCTATAAGTGGCCTCAGCCTGATCAAAGCCAAACTCTTCCTTGTGGCCAAATAAACAGAAGTCCTTGCTCTTGATGACAATATGTTGCAATATGTTGTTAAGACACTAAGTCTTAACCGACATTGTTAAGTTTTAACAATGTCGGTTTTCTTAGGAGACAGAGAGCACAGCCAGAAACCTCTATGGTCCTTGTTCAAAACTTAATTGGCTTTGGTGATTGCTTGGTTGTTTCCTCAGCATTCAGACCCTGCCAGGTTGGGGTCTTAAAGCTCACAAGAATCCTTCAGGGCCAGGTCAGGGCCCCTGACTCCATTTCCCGTGGGGTGTAGGAGTCCCTTGGCCTGTCCCAAGAGTGGAGTTCTGATACTGGCAGACAGAATTGAGACAGCCATCCTTTAGGCCCCTGCTAAAACCTTCTCATGACCTTTCCACAATGGCAGCCTCCTAGCCACAAAGATCTTCTCAGTATGGCTGCCTCACCAGCCACAAAACCTATGGCAAATCCATTTCCAACTGGCATTCAAATTTGGTTGATGTGTACTGTTTGAGTTCTTCCAAGCTTTCCACTCAACGTGCAGCTTCCTCCAACAACTAAAAACTCTGGAAAGGCTTCCTCCCATCCTGGACCTCCATGGGGGCCAGCCCATCCCAGCTAGTCACAATCACTTGCCTAATTCATCAGATTTCCACCACTCCAGATCATAAGTAATATCCAGCTTACTGCCTCCATGCTGTGCTCCCTGAGCTACAGCTCTGAGTGAGGTCCCTGCACCAGGTATGGCTGGGTTCTCTCTTTTTCCCCAGTCATTCTAGCAGAGCTCAGCTGAATAATCCTTCTGGTCCCCTATCTTGTTCCACCCACCCAGAGATAGTCTTCATTGCTTATTATTGGCTCTAAGTGGGACACATGGTTAACCCGAACAACCTCTGGGGAGGGTAATGTAATGCAGTGATTGGCTCAGACCTATCCACATGCCCCTCCTCCAAGATCCACCCAGGGCACATGGGTGTAGAGGAGAGAAGACAGTGAGTAACTTTTAGAATATATGTGACCTGCTATGAGAGACTTCAGATAAGATTGGCTTAAGCAAGATAGAAGTTTCTTTCTCTCTCAGCTGCCTGCAGTAAGCAGCCTGGAAACCTAGGCTTTTTTCTATCTTGCTGCTCCACTCTTCCTAGACGCCATTTATCTGAGTGGTGTGAGATGTTTCACAACCACCTCCCCTGCTCAGCCAGTGGAAAGGGACAAGGGGTAAGAGGAGCACTCACACTTTGCATAAAGGCATCCCCTCCCCACCTCAGTCCCGCTGGTCAGTTACTTGGACAAACATATCTTCTGAGAGATGAGGAAATACAGTCTTTTTTTCTGGATTTCCACGTCCTCAGACAGGAAATAGTGATTCTTTTAACACAGGAGATGAGGAAGCTCAGGAAGCAATTGGTAATCTCAGCTCCAGTTTCTCCCTTTGGCCTCCCTGTATGTCCTCTTCCAGCAGAGACAATCCCAAAGCTCTGTCCAGTGCCTGCATCCAGCTCCAACCCTGGGATCGGGGGAAAGACAGACTGCATCTCAGGTCTGGATGTGGTTCTTTCTGGTGCTGTGCCCTCAAATTCTTACACTCATCATCTGCCTCCTCATCCTCAGTATGTCAGTCAGTCAGAATAAGATCCATGGCCACGTGGGCATTGAAGCTGTGCACCGCTTTTGTAGCCCACTTCTTCCTGGTCTGGGTTTGGTGGCGAGGGTTTGGTTGCTTTAAGGAGTCAAAAATTCAGGCTCACACTGCCAGGCCCGTGGTTTCTTTGGTAACACATGCCTCTCAAAATCTCAGTTGGCGTTATGCCTAGTTGCTCCTAGTTACTCTCTTAGGCAAGTACAGGTTGAGTATTCCTTACCTGAAATGCTTGGGTGTTTTGGATTTTTTTTTTTTTTTTGAGACAAAGTCTCACTCTGTTGCCCTGGGTAGAGTGCCGTGGCATCATTGTAGCTTAAAACAACCTCAAAATCTTGGGCTCAGGCCATTCTCTTGCTTTAGCTTCCCTAGTAGCTGGGATTACAGGCATAATGCCTGGCTAGTTTTTCTATTTTTAGTAGAGACTGGGTCTGACTCTTGCTCAGGCTGGTTTCAAATTCCTGAGTTTAGGCAATTCACCCCCCTCGGCTTCCCGGAGTGCTGGGATTATAGGCATGAGCCACTGTGCCCGGCCTGTGTTTTGGATTTTTGTTTTTTTGATTTTGGAATACTGTTGGCATCCCTAATCTGAAAATGAAAATCCAAAACGCTCCAATGCGCATTTCCCTTGAGTGTCACATTAGTGCTCAAAACATTTCAAATTTAAGAGCATTTTGGATTAGGAATGCTCAACCCAGTGTTAAAGTCTAAAAACTGTGGCCTTTGTTTACCTGCCTGTGGTTTCTACACTTTCACCTTTCTCTCAACTTGAGACCAGTCAAAACAGCCCATTTGGATTGGAGGCAACATTTTTCTCTGGTTTTTGCTGCTCAGTTGGCTGTCACCGTCAAGCTGAGAGCCTTTATCAAAAGTGCTTGAAAATGATTAGGGCTCAGAGTCCTGCTTCCTTCTAATACTACTTCTTCAGAAACTTCTATATCTGCCTCAGTTTCAGCTTGAGGTGCAAAAGCAGTAGACTTTCAACTTAATTGTAGCCCATAGTCAAACAGCTTCTCTGAGCACTGCTGTATTCCCTTACATCTCTGCCTGCCTGCTTGGCTAGCTCTGTCCAGATTCTTCTGGCTCAGGTTGGACTTTGTAGAGAGTGGCATGAAGCACCCAATGAACACCAACATTCTGAAATTTTCAATCATTTCTTTTTAGAACTAAAGCTGATTTCCCAAAACATGGCAGGAATCAGCTGATCAACTACTTTGGCGTGACATAACAAGGGTTTCCAGTCTGCCGTATCCATGTACAGTATTTAAAACATATTTTTAGTTTCATTATCTGATACACCTCTCTTCAAGGAATAGAATTCTGTATTAATTAGTATATAGGCTTCCTTTTGTAAGAGAGCTCTCACCACAAAGAGTGGTTTAAATAGGCTAGAGCAGCAGTTCTCAACCTGTGGGTCACAAGACACAGGGACTATATTAAAGGGCCGCGGCATTAGGAAGGTTGAGAACCACTGGGCTAGAGGTTAATTTCTCTTTCATATAAAATCTGATCATAAATAGTATATGGGCTGGTAGCCAAACATACTGTTTTGGGACATTGGCATCTGGTTTGTCTTGCCTTCATCTAAATGGTACAAACTGGCTTGACACCATGGCTTCACTTCAGCCTGGGGAGGGGAAGCAGCAAGGCTGTTCCTTCTGAAGGGCATAACTGAGAAATTGCACACATCACATCTGCTAAAATTTCATTCATCAGACCTAGTCCTATGGCATGTTGGCTGTATGGTGCCTGGGAGATGTGGTCATTATTCTGAGTAGTCATGTTCTTGGCTAGAGGAGTTCTATTATTATAGAGGAGAAAATGAAAATTGGGAGACAGGTGGCAGTCTGTCTTGGGGTGGTCCCCCAAATAAAATGGGAGGATGGATTTGGGGGAGTCAAAAAGCATCAGGTATGTACTCTAGGGTATCTCCTCTGAGTGTCCCAGCTCCTTCTTTTCCCTTTAGTCCCTGTGACCTAATCGTCCACTTATGCATCTGTCATCAGCCTTCCCTGAATGCCCATCATGCGGGCCTTGGGGTCAAGGCATCTCTGATACAGCCTGCATTGCCAGGTCACAGCATGGGACTAGCAGTTATCAGGCACTCAGAAGAATGTGTATGGAACTAAACTGAGGTAGTGATAGGTATTTTCTGGATAAACTACCTCTATCCATCCTTCCTTCCATCCATCCATCCATCCATCCATCCACCCACCCACCCATCATCTATCCAGAAGGCATCTATCATATGCCAGGTCCTGGGGAGTCAGTATCTTCGTGTCAGACAGAAAGACAGCCTTTTCCCTATGGCTGTTATGGCTGGAAGGTTTCTTCTACTCTAGAAACATTTTTTTTCAGAAAAGCAGATACTGTTTGACTCAGTCAAAGTGCTCTCTTCTTTAGGCATCAGTGACACACTAGACACATGCCAACTTAGCAAGTCTTCTAAGAGACTCCCACAGATGCTGTCCCCAGGGGTCATTTGTTTTTTGGGCCAGCTCAGTGTTACTTTCCTTTAGTATGGCAATAGTGTCTTGCCCTTTTTTGGGGAAAAACTTTTCCTCACTTCCTGTGACCCAGTCATAGTGCAGTCTCCACACCTTCCCGGGAAGAGTAGATGACACAGGCTGGCCCACTGGAGAGTGAGTTCTCTATCCCATGATTTTCAAGCAGGGTCAATAAGATTTGATTTGTGGATTTTTAGAACCAAGGATGTAGAGATGTAGACTTATGGCTGCCAGAGACCTTCTTTCCTAAGAGGAGAGAGACTATAAAATCTTAGTAACCCCATCATTTCTTCTTGCCCTCCTGTTTCATAAAGAAGCCAGCCACCCTCCTCCTATTCTATTTCTTCTGATCTCAGCCCATGATGGCGGCAATGATTCCCATGCCTTTATCTCTATCCACTCTCTCTCTGTGAGTCTTTCTCTCAAGCTGTCAAATATGCTTAATTTGTTACAATACACAGTGGATATCTGTCTGTTTCTGTCCACCCAGCCTTCAACCTCCATCTGGGGAAAAAGTCCTGTAATGTGCAGTCTCGGGGGGCAGTGGGTCCCCTTAGAGTGGCATTCAGTCAGGTATTCCTTCAGGGGGTCCATCCAAGGATAGAGGGCATGTGGCTATAGGTCAGCCAAATGAGCTTCTGCTCTACTGGGACTTTGGATCAAGCTGAGAGATGCCAAGGACAAAGGACAGGAATCCTTCCTTTGGTGGTGACTGGATGACACTGTGGAGCAAGTGGCTCCAGTTATCAGAGTCTGGAGTCACCTGGCTCCTGTCTTAACTACAGCCAACTCTCCGTCAGCTTCTGGGACTCCCTGCTGTCTTCAGACACACGCCCCTTTTGCTTAATTTAATCAGACTTGTTTTTCATTGTTTAAAATGAAAGAAACCCACTACATGATGCAACACATTCAAAAGCAAGCAAGCAGGCTCAGAACCTGTGGCTCAGCGGGCTAAGGCACCAGCCACGTACACCTGAGCTGGTGGGTTCGAATCCAGCCCGGGCCCACCAAACAACAATGGTGGCTGCAACCAAAAAATGGCTGGGCGTTGTGGCGGGCGCCTGTAGTCCCAGCTACTTGGGAGGCGGAGGCAGGAGACTCGCTTGAGCCCAGGAATTGGAGGTTGCTGTGGGCTGTGATGCCACAGCCTCTATCCAGGGTGACAGCTTGAGGCTCTATCTCAAAAAA
>CAUYRH010069888.1:0-10755 GCA_963574655.1 Perodicticus potto
GGTGTTGTGGCGGGCGCCTGTAGTCCCAGCTACTTGGGAAGCAGAGGCAGGAGACTCGCTTGAGCCCAGGAATTGGAGGTTGCTGTGAGCTGTGATGCCACAGCACTCTATCCAGGGTGACAGCTTGAGGCTCTGTCTCAAAACAAACAAACAAATAAACAACAACAACAAAAAAAAAACCCAAGGAAACTAGAAAACTGAAAGCCGGCTGAAATTAAAAGCAAAAAAAAATTTTTTTTTTTTTTAAAAAAGGGCGAAGGGGTCTTAAAGAGACATTTTGCTCTTTTTCAGGCCTTTACCAGTTAATACTAGCGTCCTCGCTCTACCTTCTGAGAAGAGACCATGTGAAGATACAACAAGAAGGTGACTGTCGGCAAGTTAGAAAGAGCCTTCACCAGAAACGGAATCTATTGGCATCTTGATCTTGGACTCCTCAGCCTCCAGAACTATGAGAAATAAGTGTCTGTGGTTTATGCTTTCTACTCCATGGTATTTTGTTCAAAAGGCTTCCACTTGGCCTTCACCACGTGATAGTTTTTACTCCATAAGCAAAGGTCTTAATGAGTTTGCATCAACTGCCAAATAGGTCAACCCCTTTATGCATTGGGAGGGTGAAGAAACAGAAGACATAAAAGACTCAGTCAACTCACTCTGAGCTGGACCTTGCCATGACTCCGTTTGTTAACTGGACTCTTATGCCCCCATAATATTGTAACCAAAGTCCACGATAGTACTTCTGGTCTCTGGATACCAATGCCAATTCAGACCCTATGTCCCACAATCCATGGAATGTCTGGATACATCCATTTCCCCAGAGTACCATTACTCAAGTAAATGGCCAAAGATCCTTTTGGGGAAGGACTGGCATACTTGTTGAGGTATAGCAGTGTCCTTTTTCAGGGGACCTCTTTAGTCAGTGGTTCCAGGTCTACAAGCTAGCTCAGACCTGGAAACTAATTTCACAATTTTATTGGGTAACAGTCCTTAGCTTGGTTATTTTCTGCTGGTGCAAACTAACAGGACTTTGTTGGTTACCTATCTGTTCTGACCTTCAGGACACCTTGTTCTGGTAAATATTTCTGTAACCCTATGTGGGTCAGAACCCTCCCCACCCTGCTTTGTTTGTAAGACGGTCTTGCTCTGTCACCTGAGCTAGAGTGCGGTAGCATCATCATAGCTCATTGCCACCTCTAACTCCCGGGCTCAAGCAATTCTTCTACCTCAGGGCCCGAGTAGCTAGGAATACAGGTGCGTGCCACTATGCCCAGCTAATTTTTTTCTTTTTCTTTTTTTGAGACAGAGCCTCAAGCTGTCACCCTGGATAGAGTGCCGTGGCATTACAGCTCACAGCAACCTCCAACTCCTGAGCTCAAGCGAGTCTCCTGCCTCCGCCTCCCAAGTAGCTGGGACTATAGGCGCCCGCCACAATGTCCAGCTATTTTTTGGTTGCAGCCGTCATTGTTATTTGGCAGGCCCGGGCTGGATTGGAACCCGCCAGCTCAGGTGTATGTGGTTGGCACTTTAGCCTCTTGAGCCATAGGTGCCAAACCTTTCTGTTTTTTTTTTTTTTTTGTAGAGACGGGGGTGGGGTGGGGTGGGGTCTCGCTCTTGCTCAGAACTCAAACTCCTCTCTCAAGCAATCCTTCACTTTGGCCTTCCAGAGTACTAAGATTACAGGAATGATGAGCCTCCCTGCCCCACCACGGCCCCTTAATATTCATTATAATAACTACCATCCCCCCAGTTTCCAGTAATTAAGCACTGCCACTTCACCTGTATTGTTTGGGGAATCTGTCGTCTCCACAATTATCAGTGAGTCTGTTATCAAGGCCTCTGCTACATCCCTATAGCTTACAGAGAGCTACCACTGCACTTTTTAATGATGTTCACCTGTTTTGTATCAGCACGTTCCTTATGGCCTTGGCAAATGCTACCTCCTCTGGTCCTTCCTTGAGAACATAATGATCATAGCCTTCTAGCTGTATGTAATATATCCACTCCAGCTTACATACTTCCCTGAGCCTTTTAAGCCCTTCTTGTCCCACCTGCCCGCATTAGCACTTCTGGCATTTCATTCTGTGAGTCATTGCTTTCTCCATGCTCCTAGGAGCCACTGCTGTAGTGAATTCACATCACCTTTTAGTGACTCTTTGCCAGGATGTTAATTTCTGTATTTTAGGAGAAAACTCCCAATTCAATATAACTTTCTCTATCCAACTTTATGTTCCAGCCCCCTTGATCCAGCACCCTCTGTATCCAGTCCCACTCCCATTCTCCAAGTTCCTATGGGGTCGTACATCTTTTCTGGGGAATAGTCCTTTAGATCCATCATCAGGCCAAGCTCCCTCCCAACTAGGTTATGTTGTGACTTATCCCACTATGGGCCCTGGTGGCGAGCCTTTGGGAGGGGAGGACATGTTGCCTTCCAAGTAGAAGCCTCTGAAATGTCTTCTAGCAGGGAAAGTCATTGCTCTTAGGGAAGAGTTGGCCACAAGGCAGGCACCAGAGGAGACTGGAGAATAAAAAATTTCAGAAACCAGTATTTGGATTTCTCCTCCACGTGTCAGGGTGCTAGGCTTTTTCAACATGGCCCTTACTTTGGCACACAGACCTACAGCATTTGACCATCTTATAAGTGCAGCCACTCTAAAGTTCTGGTCTTGGTGCTCAGCTTTATTTACCCCTTCTCTACAGAAAGCTGCTCTGTGGGCACACCTGAACTTTTCTTTTTGAGACAGAGTCTCATTTTATTGCCCTCGGTAGAGTGCCGTGGCATCACAGCTCACAGCGACCTCCAGCTCTTGGGCTTAGGCAATTCTCTGGCCTCAGCTTCCCGAGTAACTGGGACTACAGGTGCCCGCCACAACGCCCAGCTATTTTTTTGTTGCAGTTTGGCTGGGGCTGGGTTTGAACCTGCCACCTTCAGTATATGGGGCCAGCACCCTACCCACTGAGCCACAGGTGCTGCCCGCTCCACTCTGCTTTTATTGAAGCCTATTTGCCTGGAGGGAAAGGTGAGGGAGAAAACAAAGAGGCCAGCAGTTTCTGAGTGAGCATATCAGCTCCTATTGTTATTATTTAAGGGTTTGACTAGCCTTGAGAAATCTGAAATCTGAGCCTTGTATTGGGAGAGCCTCCCGCTTAAGATCATACACATAGATTTCTAGGGAGGTGTTTAACTCCACTAGTTCCCTGTGGAGTAACACGCCACTGGCGTTAATCTCCTCTGAGGAATCAGTGGGAGGGAGGAATTTTCCTCCCATCACCACCACAGAGATCTTCCTCTGCGATTAGGGATATCAGCTCTTCTGCCCATATCTCAGGGCTTGAGCTACTCCCGTGACCTCTGCCCCAGGCAAATGCAAATCTCCACAGTGGGTATCTGCTTTGCCTATTTACTAGGCACGAAACGACCCAGTTAATGTATCTTTCTAGGTCTTTGCTATAATCTCTTCTATGGCCATTTTTTCCTCAGAGTGCTCACAGACCTAGCCACGGGTGTTTAAGAGCTATATCTCCAACAGGCTAGAATTTCAGAAAAGGTGAAAAGCTTGCTAGCAATGGCTAGCTTAAATGTAAACTAGCTGACTTTTCTTTGTTCCAACTCACTCAGCCTACTTTTTAATTTTCTTTTTTCTGGGGATACTTTACCTTGCCAAGAATGGGGTCTTTGGTCCCCATTCTCCCAGCACTTCCCACCAGGAACATCATCCTAATTGGACAGACCATCACCCTGTGCTTGGAGCAGATGCTTCGCCTACTATCAGGCAAGTAGTCCATAATTCAGGGCCCACTTCCCATCTTACTGCCTGAGTTCTTCAATCAATCCCAGTCCAGAGTCAGGCAGGTAGGGTTCTTGGTAAGCAGATGATGAGACAGAGGTGAGGTACAAACTATGAAAGAGAAGCAGCAGGACTTGGAAGAGGAAGAAGTCAAATTCTATTACAGGTTCAACAGAGCTTTGGCAACCTGGCCCAGGGCTTGAGTGAATACTTCCCTGAGATATGAGCAGGGTGGGCTACAATGCCTGCTTGCTTACACAGCCATTTTAAGCTGGAAAGGGTAAGGCCGCTGTTCGCAGCTGAAGCAGATACTGATGGGAGTGGGAACAGGAGATGCTTGGGAATAAGACCTTCCTTGAAGGGGATCTAAGCAGCACATTTCTGTATCTCCCCAAAGTGGCAAATATCCAGCACGTTTTCTTTTCAAGGAACCAAAAGATGTACTGTACTTAATCCATTTTTCACTTTCTGTTGGAATCTTGACCAGCTGGAGAAATTTTTTTTTTTTTTTTAAACCTCGTAAGGTGAAGGACAGCAGAGAATGCTATTTGTCCTCTAATATCCATTCGATCCTTAATATTTTGACCCTTTGTTTTTAGTTGGGCACATGGCCACCAGAATAAAGTTGTCAAATAGGACTACATTATGGTTATGTTGTAACTTTGGCCACCCATAAGAAAAATATGGACTCCATTTTAGGTACAAATTAGGTGGTGATTACTTACACCTGCACAGGTGGACCACTACCCCAAAGGGCAAATGGCCCCCAAGTGCAGTATAGGCTGATTTTTATACTCCTTTTTTGCTGACGTGGCAAAGCAAGCATGTACAAAAGTGGAATGTGGCCAGTTATGGGATTACAGTCAGGTAAGTTGGCTCAGCGGGCTACTGCATGGCGGCTCAGGGGGGTTGTTGCATGGCGGTTGGTACAGGGTCAGCTTGGAAGGCTCAGTAACCTGGGAAACTCTGCTTGAGTGAGTTTTTACCATTGTTCTACCTGTGGCTAGGAGGCTTTGGGAACTCAGAGAACTTCCTCGTTCTGGTCTGAAACCTGTTCACAGAATTCACCCAAGGAGTGGGGCACGCTGGGGACCAAGGCCAAGATAGCCCGAGACAGACTCAGGTCTTTTTGGGGGCTATTGGCCTACAACAGTTAATGAGTGGTATATAGGAATGGTGTGTACGACTTTCAGGAAATATCATTAAAAGGAGGGGAGGCATGATCATATTTATCCTGTTTTCTTTCCTGCTTCTTGGAATGTAGACAAAATGGCTGGAGCTCAAGCATCCATGCAGGGTTATAGGGTAGAAGCCACACAGAATGGTGGAGATTAGGTCCCTAATGGTCATGGAGTCACCATACTAATCCAGATTGCCTACTTCTTTACTGTTTATATGATAAAAAAAAATGCTCATCTTGGCTAAGGACACTTACGAAATAGAACCACTGAAAAACCTATTCCTACCTGATGAACAATTTGGTTCCTATAAATTCATGCTACATATAATCTTAAAAGAAATGTGGTACTAGTTTACCACAAACATTTGGGCAGTGGGTAGTAAAACTCAGATATTGCAAGATGGAAAACTGGTGACCTTTGCTGTCTAGTTGCAAGACATTTGGTAAACCTGCTACTAGCTTTAGAAGACAAATCCCATGCCAACCTAAGTTGTGGCATGAAGGGAAATGATTCAAAACATTTATAAACTTGGTAGTTGTTGGCTTTGCTCTGATTCTTTTAACAAACCCTATGAGAAATTAACTCAAGCCAGAACTAGCCAATTTGCAAACAGTTTTGCTAAGGGAGAAATTCTGTCTATAAACCAAGTAGATTAAAAGTCTCATAATTTGGAAACCTTACTGAAAAAAAAGCAACCTCTTCCATGCCTTCAAACTGAAGTGCAGTTAGCCCTCCCTATCCATGGGTTCTGGCAACGATGGATCAAAAATGTCAGGAAAAAAGAAAATTAAAAAAAGTCAGGAAAAAAAAATTAAAAAAAGGTCAGGAAAAAAATTGCCCAAAGTTCCAAAAAGACTTGAATTTGCCACATGCTGAGTACTATGTTGAATTCCAGGTCAATGAAGTGACATGTAGGCATTGGATTAGGAATTATAAGTAGTCTAGAGAGGATTTAAAGTTTACAGGAGGATGTGCATAGGTGATGTGCAACTACTACACCATTTTATATAAGGACTTTAGGCATCCATGTATTTTGGTATCTGTGAGGGTTCTGCAACCAATCTCCATGGGTGTCAAGAAACAACTTACCTAGAAACACTGCCTGTGTAGCCTTGAAAGGAAATATGCCTGCCATAATGCTGACAAATGTGGGATTAAGAATGCCATCCATCGGGCCGTGCCCGACTCCGTGGGTAGGGCACTGGCCAGATTGCACTGAGGCTGGTGTGTTCAAATCCGGCCAGCCCAGCTAAAAACAATGACAACTGCAACAACAACAACAAATTAGCCAGGCGTTGTGATGGGCGCCTGTGGTCCCTGCCGCTTGGGAGGCTGAGGCAAGAGAATTGCTTGAGCCCAGCAGTTTGAGGTTGCTGTGAGCTATGACGCCACAGCGCTCTGCCCGGGGCAACAGCTTGAGACTCTGTCTCAAAAAATAAATAAATAAATAAAATAAGAATGCCATCAATCTATTAAACCCCATTGTTTCAGATGTCCCTGAATTAGCCATCATCAAGAGCGGAATAGCTGGATAGGACACAGAAGCCAGGAAATAAGGCAAAACTGTATCCAGGCAAGAACTGTAGCTATAATTTCTCCTGCATAGAACTGACTGAAAGCAAAAGGATCAGATGCATATTAAATATTTGCATTAAATATATATATATATATTTAGAGAGATAGAGAGAGAGCACGCGCGCACCTCAAGCTATCGCCCTGGGTAGAGTGCTGTGGCATCACAGCTCAGAGTAACCTCTAATTCCTGGGCTCAAGCGAGTCTCCTGCCTCTGCCTCCCAAGTAGCTGGGACTACAGGCACCCGCCACAACGCCCGGCCATTTTTTGCTTGCAGCCATCATTGTTGTTTGGCGGGCCCGGGCTGGATTCGAACCCGGCAGCTCAGGTGTACGTGGCTGGCGCCTTAGCCCGTTGAGCCACAGGCGCCGATCCTGCATTAATTATATTGCCAGCAACTCTAATTCGCATGCACTGGCTTCTGCTATTGTAAGCACAGTTGTAGAAGTGTTTCATTTTTCCTGAAGCAGCTTTAGCATGAGTGTCCAGCCACTAGTTCTGCGGGTCTGGACGTGCACTGAGCTGGTGCAGCTCACCGTGGCACTTGAACTGGCAGCATGAGCAGCTTTCTATTTTGATTCTTTTTTTTATTTTTGCAGTTTTTGGCCAGGGCTGGGCTTGAACCTGCCACCTTGGCATACGGGGCCAGCACCCCCCTACTCACTGAGCCATAGGTTCTGCCCTATGAGCAGCTTTCTAACGGCTTCCTCGGCACGACAGTAGCAGTGTGGTTCACAGACATTCCCTGATCACGGAAGAAGTGGTTTTGGGAAGACCTTCTGACTCGTTCCTGAAAAGTTCATCAACACCTCTAAGCATTCAGTACCCTCCTTGCTTTTCAAAACACCAAGCGCGTTAAACGTCGGGTCTGTAACCTGCTGCTCTCTCTGCAGGACCATTCCTCCCCCGATCCCTCCGCTTCCACCGGGCTCTCTGCTCACCGGCCAGCTCAGACGCCCTTCCAGATTACTTGTCTCCTTTCCCCATCACTCACATTACTTCGTATCGTGTTAGTCTAACTTGTCTCCCTCTCGAGAAGACAAAGCTCCCTTAGAACTGGAGTGTGCTTTATTCGCATCGCATCCTAAGCGCCTGGCGCACAGCAGGAGCCTGGACGACACCGGACGGAACGGACCCGGGCTGCGCCGGTCCTCGCAGAGCACAGGAGGCGGCCAAGGCCCTGCCCGCCGCTTCTGAGCCTGCAGCAGGCTCGGGCCGGACGCCCCAGAGGCTTCCACGGTCACGACGCTCTGTCCCAGCGCGGCCGAGCGGCGTAAACGGAGAGCGAGGCCGGCGGGACCCAGGGCTGCAGCGCTGGGCCGCGAACCTGACGTTCCCGCGCGGCGCCGTCTCGCCGGCCGGCCCGGGGACCCCGAGCAGACCGCGGAGCGCGGAGCCGCTCCCGACGCGAACCTCCCGGGCGACCAGCCCAAGTACGCGCAAGAAAGGGGGGCGGGGCTTGCGGCGAGCGCCGCGTCCGGAAACCGCGCCCTCCGCGGCGTCCCAGCGTCTCGGATTGACACACGCAAAAGAAGCTTTTAACAGTCGAGCGAAAGCGCGCACTCGAGCGCCAATGAGAGCGGAAGGAGGGGACCCGCCTCCGCGGAGCGCGCCGTATGGCCAGCACTGATTGGCCGGAGCGCGGCCTCTTTCTCTCTCGGTATTGGCTGTCCGTCCTGCTCCTGCCCTCCTATTGGCCTCTGTCAAGGTACTTCTGATTGGCTCTTCGGGAGGCGGGAGGGCCGGGTTTTGGGAATTGTTCTTCGTGGATTGGTGGGTTTGGGCCACAGCTCCCAGCCCGGGCCGTCCCGTCATCTCTGTCCCGTCTCCCGACCCGTACTCTGTCCCGCAACTCGCGCGCACGAATGGTTAAAAAAGGGCGTGAGGCTCGAGCGCGCCAGCCCGGCCTGCAGCCCCAGCGCGCGCCCTCGGCGAGGACCCGCGCGGGCTGCCCGTGACGGTGCCTGCGCTGTTTGAAACCGTGGAACCCGTTACGATCTGGGGGAAACTACCGTTCCAGCCGGCTCCGGAGCCCGTGCGCGCCGGGGACGAGCGGCGCTCGCGAGGCGGCTCTTGCCTGTCGCCTCCCTGCAGCGTGGAGAGCAGAACCGGCATTTCCGAAGGACGCCGCCCCGGGCCGCGGCGCTGGGGTCCTGAGCCTGAGGAAAACGCGCCAAGTTCCCTCGGCTGCGCAGCGGGGCGGCCCCGAGCGGTTGGGGCGCTCCGGGGATGTAGTCGGGCCGGCGCAGGGCAGGGCCGAGCGGGCGGACGGTCACCCCGCCGCGGGGAGGGCGGCCGAGCAGCTTTCCTGGGGGTCGGGAAGGGACTGTCGCGCCGCGCCCGCGCTCTCCCGGGCCGGACTCGGCGGCGGCGGCGGCGGCGGCGCGGACCTCGCTGCGGGCCATGGCCAGGTAGGAGGGCGCGGGGGGCGCGGGGGGCGCGGGGGGCTGCGGGGCCGCGGAGCTCCGGGCCGGGCCGGGCAGCCGCGTCCCCGCGTCCCGGCAGGCCGAGGGTGGCTTCCGCGCACCCCGGCCTGCGTCGCAGTCGCCCGGTTTTCCGCGCGTTTTCTTGCACTTGCGGCTTCTCTGGGAGGGGCTCAGGACGCCGCGTGTCTTGCACCTCTGGCGAAGATTTTGCATTTCTTGGAAAACGGGACCTGTGTCATTTTGCAAAGGCAGCCGAGCGGTCGCGCCGTCGTCGGTCCGGGACCGAGCGCTCGACCCTGTGTCTGCGAGATTTGCGCTTAGAGGGACGTGTTCTTGGATGCGGCGGACTCCCAGGTATAGGGAAAGGCAGCGGCGCCGCGCAGAACGCCGCGTCCCGGGAAGGCTGGTGTCGGGTCCAACACCGGCGCGGCGGGCCGCGGGGCTGCCGTCTTCGCCGCGGGGCCGCGCCTGCACCTGCACCTGCACCTGCTTGGTCGCCCTGTCCGGTTGAGCCCGGCTAGCGCCGTCGGGGGACGTGACTTTCCCCCGTCGGAGACGGGGCTGCCGCGCCCTCCTGCTCCCGCGGGGCTCGGCTTCTGGCTCGGACTCAGCCCCGCGCGGTGACGAGCCCCACCCTCACTAAGGACGGACTTGGGGTTTTGGGGAGTCCGTCCTGCTGCTGTTTAGCTGCATTTGAAGCTCGCTGCTAACGTTCTGGGCTCTGACTGATTTCCTGGTGACGCTTCCGATAGAACTCCCCCCCAGATGTCCTAAGGGGAAAGAGGACTGATGTAGGAAACAACTGGCACAGATGTTGCCGTGTGTTCTTTTCATCTGAAAGCTGTACTTTAGGGTAGCAAGGTTGCAAGAGGCAAAACCGGATCATCTTTTTTTCTAGTTAAAGCGGTATTTTTGAAATTTATAGTTTAAGAAAAGTTTGGAAAAGGAGGAGAATCGTTGTGTGTTCTAGTGCATTAAGAATTTGCATAAAGCACAGTAAACAGTTTTTTACGTGACTGCCCCGTCTTTGCCTGTATTTTACTATCTTTCACTCAGGTTAGTAGGTGTAACTGAACACCAGATCTGTGCCTTTTCTTGTACACAAATCATACCTTAAATAAAAAGAGACTTTATTTCATATATTCATGTTAAGTTACTAGAAAAGGCTTTGGAAGAGAAAACTCATTAATGTCCAGCACAACTATCCTTTTCCATTGATACGTTTACTGCCTCCTACTTTAGAATTAGAGTACTTGCTCCATCAATATTTTTTTAATGGATTAAGTTATAATGAAAAATTTAGTTTTTACTCCTTAATGATGCTACTTCATGGTAGTGCTACTAACTGGGATACTTTGCGATGTGGCCCTTAATTCTGTAACAGACTGGTAAGAGTTCATTCTCTTCTATTTTTTGTTCTTTAATAAAGTTAAGGACATTGTGGCAAGCTTCTTCGTTAAGCAGTGAAAGTTAATGTGCCTGTTGCCAGGCATTAGGTGTTCAAATGTGAAGTTCTAATTTGTTACGGTTCTTTGGTAGATTTCTTTCCAAAATAGATGGTTTACTTACCTACAACTGATAAAAATTAATGACACTTTTTCTCTGATTAACAGATATAATTGGTGATTACAACTTTCTTCTGTAAATTCTTGCCAGCTCCTTGGGATTTGAAGAGAAAATGCCTGGTGTCATACCTAGTGAAAATAATGGGCTTTCAAGAGGTAGTCCATCCAAGAAAAACAGACTTTCCTTAAAGTTTTTTCAGAAAAAGGAAACTAAGAGAGCCTTGGAT
>CAUYRH010069892.1:0-21541 GCA_963574655.1 Perodicticus potto
TACAGGCGCCCGCCACAACGCCCGGCCATTTTTTGGTTGCAGCCGTCATTGTTGTTTGGCGGGCCCAGGCTGGATTCGAACCCGCCAGCTCAGGTATACGTGGCTGGCGCCTTAGCCCGTTGAGCCATAGGCGCAGAGCCATAAATCCAAATATTTAAGGTTAATTAATTTTAACATTTCCAGGCAATGGGTAAAGGGCAGTCCCTTGAATAAATGCTGCTAGGAAAATTGCATATCCACATGCAGAAGCAAGAAATTGGATTCTTATCTCATCCCATGTGCAAGTTAGCTCAAAATAGATAAGAAAGAAGCCCTGCAGCACTGGCCTGGGCAAAGACTTTTTAGATATGACCCTGAAAACACAAGTAACTAAAGCAAAAGTAGACAAATGGAATGGCATTAAACTACAAAGTTTCTGCCATAACAAAAGCACAACAGAGCAAAGAAACAACTTATGGACTATGAGAAATGGTTTGGAAATCATTTATCTGACAAGGGGATCATATCCAAAATATATAAAGAACTCAAACAAGTCAACAGCGAGAACAAATAACCTCTTTGAAAAAAGGGTGAAGGAATAGAATAGACATTTTTCCAAAGATGGCATACAAATCTTTAACAGGTAAATGAAAAAACACTCAAACAAAAAGCTTTGGCTGCATGTATTATGCTTTAAAAATTTTATTCTTTCTCTCTCTTTTTTGGACAGAGTGCTATGGTGTCATTGTAGCTCACAACAACCTCAAACTCTTGAGCTCAAGGGATCCTCTTGTTTCAGTCTCCCGAGTAGCTGGGACTACAGATGCCCACCATGAAGCCCAGCTAATTTTTCTATTTTTAGTAGAGATGGGATCTCACTCTTGCTCAGGCTGGTCTCAAACTCCTGAGCTGAAGGAATCCACCTGCTCTGGCCTCCCAAAGTAAAGCACTTAATCTTTTAATATATTGAATTATACTGATTTACTGAAAATCAAGCTACCTTTGCTTTCCATAAACAATAATAAAAAATGTAAGAAGTACAGTGTGTTCACAATGTCATGATGTAGTGTCCATTTTGTATAAGAATGAATCTTATTTGTCAATATTTGTTTAGAGATTGACATTTACATTCATGAGAGAGATCTTGCTATGATTTTCCCATTTTATAATTTCCTTGTCAGATTTTGATATCACCTTTTTCTTTGCCTAATTAAATGTGTTTGGGTATAATTCTTGTTTTCCATTATCATGGAAAATTTGTATAAGCTGTGTGTATGCACTTCTGTGTGTGTTTCACAAGTGCATAAGTGTTTAGAAAGTCCACAATCAAAGCTTTCTGAACAAGAGTTTACATTACAGGGACATTTTTGTTTACAGGAGTCTCTCTCTTTACGTATACATATACATACACATACACACACACACACACATATACCACATATAGAAAGATGGACAATACATCTACATACAAATACTATATATGTAAAAATTCAGATTTTGCATGTATTCTTATGTCTGTTATGTAAACTATAGCTTAGAATATTTTGTCCATTTCATTTGCATTTTCTAGTATATTGACATATAGTTGCTCACAATGTTTTGTTATTAATTTTTGAAAATGCTGGAGGGTCTGCCCCCTGTCCCTTTTCCATATGGAAATGCATGTCTGCTCTCTATTTCTTGCTCACTGTGGCTAGGATTTATCAATGTGACTAATGTTTAAAAGAATAAACTTCTTTGGCTTTATTGAGTTTTTCATTCAATTGTTTTTTATATTGGTTTGAGTCCTTAGCATAAATCATAGGCTGGTCTCAAACTAACAGGCTGAAGTGGTCCACCTATATGAGCCTTTTGAATAGCTGGAATTACTGACATGAGCTACAGAGACTGGATCCTCAGTTTTTAATTTGTGCTCATTAGTAGCTCCTTATATCTTCTTTTGGAGTAATTTGTTACTCTTTTTCTAAATTCTTCTTTTTTTTTAGACAGAGTCTCACTTTGTCACCCTCCGTAGAGTGTTGTGGCATCATAGCTCACAACAACCTCCAACTCTTGAACTCAAGTTATTCTCTTGCCTCCGACTCCAAAGTAGCTGAAACTACAGGCATCTGCCACAATGCCCAGCTATTTTTAGAGATGGAATCTCACTCTTGCTCAGGCTGGTCTCAAACTTGTCAGTTCAGGGCAATTCACCCATCTCAGCCTCCCAGAGTGCTAGGATTACAGGCATGAGCCACCATGCCCAGCCTTTTTCTAAATTCTTGATATGATGTTCAAGGTCATTATTTTTTTAGATTTTTTCTTTTGTAATTTATTCATTTGTGGTTTTCAGCTTTCCAATTTCATATTTTAAGGTGTAGTATTTATATTATCAGTTAAAACATTTACATCTATTTTGATTGCTCATTTAATGCATTGATTATTGAGAAGTTTTTATTTGCAAAATATAGATGTGGATATTATTTATCTTTGATGCAGAATAAACCAACTACCAAAAGATCCTGGTGGTCTTTGTTAGAGGTCCAGGCTGGGGTTCAGTCGTTTCTGCCCTTTGAGACAGTCCTGGGCCTTCCCAGTCCCTGAGTCTTTCTTCATGTAGTGTGGGATCTGCGTCTCTCCTGGGCTAGTGGATGGCCAGAGCAGCGTACACAATGGGATTTTCAGGAGCGTCTCCTTCCTGGGACAAAGAACGTTCAGGCGTCTCCTGTCTGAGGGTCATCCTGCACACCTGGGCATAGGTCACATCCTGGGGGCCATCAGATGCAGCAGCCTGCAGTGGGAGGAGAGAGAAGGGGAAGGTGTATGGTTGGGATGGAAGGAGGCCTGGGGTCCTGGGGAAGAAAGACCCACTTGCTTGTCTCCTTCTGTCTGTCTGTCCTGCACGACCAGGAATTCCCTGGACAGTGGGGAAGAAGGGGAGGCCTCTCCCTACTTATGACTGGAGTGGTTCACTTGGGCATATGTCACTCTCTGGGGGTCTTTGTCATGTGGGCTCTACTGGAGTGATAGTGACAGGGTCTCCTGGATGCCACTTGACCTCCCTTAGTTAAGTTTCTACACTGTTCAAGAGTGACTAATTATGTCACTTTCTTGATGCACTCTCTAGGGACTTCCTAGACCTGGGAGAGCTTGGCCGCTTCCTTCCTGCAGTTCTGACCTCTAATCTGCACACTCTGACCCTGCTCATTTGGCTCCAGCTGCAGGCTCACCTTCTGGCTAAGTTTCCTTTGCTGCAGGTGCTCGTGTACTGGGTATCCCCATTGTCCTCTCCTTCCAGATTCCATCTCAGGGGATGCCTGGTCAGACATCCCTCCCCTCCTAGCCCAGAAAGGTCCCACTCCCCACACTCTGCCCTTTTCTCTCTTTACTTCCCTAATGGCCCTTTGCACTCAGGATGCCATACATGTATCTGTCCATTGTCTCCTGCCCCAGGTAAGTGCAGCGAGGGTGGGGCAGCTGTGCTCCTTGCCATGTCTGCACTTTCTCTTCAAAAGCACCCAACCCTATCAAGCTTGAGCTCTCCCCGAGCACTGTTGGGTGAAGGAATGAAGGGGCGCCAGGGACTTGGGTGCTTTGGTGATTCATGCAGCCTCTCAGGCCTGGGGGAGCTCTCTGACACCCAGACATCAGACAGAAAACAGGGAGCGGCAAAGGAGGGACCCACACATGATAGGAAACCAAGGGCAGTGAGGTCACGGCAGGCAGCAGAGAGGGGTCCACTGTGGGACAAGGCTGAGAACTGAGGGAGGACAGGGGAGTGTCCTCCAGATTAAATGTGGTAACAGGAGGCCTCTGGTGCCTTGGATGGAAACAGGGATCTCACCTGACTGTCCAACTCCATCTTGTCCTCAGGCTGAGTGTCCTTCACTGCAGCATCTGCTGGGGGCAGAACAGGAGTTTGTCCCCTGGGATCTCTCAGTCCCACTGTCCCCTGCCCTATTCTGAGATGGGGCCATGGGATTCAGGGAGAGGCTGTGATGGCCCCCAGTGGGGGGTTTATTTCATCCCCCCCTGAGCCCAGATCCTCCCCAGCCTGACCCTCTCATTCCTGCTGAAACTTTGGGGCCTCATATCCCCCCTAGGGCCCCCTTCCTCTCACAGAGATTTTCTTCCTGGACTTCAGCAGCTGGACTGGACCTGGGAAAGGACATGGAGTGTGAGGGGCAGTGAGGGGCCATGGGCAGGTGCAGTCTGGGGTCTTTGAGGGCAGAATTACCTCTGCTGCAGGCCTCTGCCCTTGGGCTCTGGCTCCACAGTACTCATAGGACATGGAAGATCAGCCTCTCTCTGGGCTAGGAAGGGACAGATAGAGTCTCAGCCTCAAAGGCTTAGAAGCCCCTGCCCTGCACACAAGTTTGAGGAGACAGGGGGTATTTGGGGAGCTGTGTCAGTATTTTCCAGATGGTCCCAGTGTGGAAATGCTGGAGCAGATTTCTATGCTGACCCTCCCCATCTGTTTGGGCTCCCTGTGGCTGGTGCCTGAGTCCACCCTTGCCACCCTTGTATCCCCTGTTTTCTACTCACCCAACAACTTGTGTTTGCCCTGATGCCAGTGTCGGAGGAGAAAGAGGGCAAGGAAGAGCAGCAGGATGAAGGCCACTGACACCCCAATCAGAACCTCCAGGAAGCTGCCCAGACCTTGGGTGTGAGTGACTTCAGGAGTGAGGAATGCCATCATTAATTGAGCACTTACTATATGCAGGTGTGTCCCTTAACACAGCACCTACTCTGTGTAGGTGCCTGTGGGGCTTTGCACCTCCAGCCCTCACTAGTTCTGCAATATAGGACACCCCCATTTCACAGAAGAGGAAACTGAGACCCAGAGAAGTGACTCCCTGCCTCAGGGCACCCAGCCAGAGGCCACAGAGCTGACGAGTGACTCTGGAGGCTGACTTACAGTGCTGTTTCCCCTTACCCTAGAGCTGACCCTAAGTGAAGGGACAGAGCCTGCATGTCCCACACCACAGCCCTACTGCCCACCCTGCATGGCATCACCATCATGGTAGTTGTTGGGACAGGCCAATGCAGGACCTGGTCCTTGAGACTTCTCTGGGAGCCTCCTCTCCCAGGATGTCACAGGAGGAGCCAGATTTGGAGGGAGCTTTGTTCTGTGGTTCAGACCTTCCCCTTCACCTAGAGAAACTGAGGCCCAGCTGGGAAGGGCTTGTTCATGTCTCTGTCCCCAAGAGGAGCCTGAACTCATGGCACAACCCACATCTTCCAGCTCAGAGCCCCTCTTCCAACTCAGAGCCCCTCACTCACCACTCTGGGATCTGACCTCATGGGATGAGGTGTGATCCTTGGATCTCCCAGGTCAGAATGGGGAGCTGGGAGGTGGAGCTGTCTGCTTCACACTGCAGCTAGTCCCTCCTCAAGCCTGGTACCTACCTCTCCCCTGCCTGGACTCCTACTCCTCACTGGACAGCATTAGCACTCCTGGGAGCCTGGGATTCCCCTGAATTTCTGCCTGACTCTCATCCCCCTGGACACAGCTCACCCTTGAGCATTTGAGGGGAGGGAGATCCTGAGAGACTCAGAACTGCCCTGGGGGAGGGCTTGCTCCCTGTGAGACAGGATACTTCAGCGACCTACCAGGTGCTGAGGTGGGCCCTGTGGGTGGGGGGCTGGGCTTCAAAGAGGGTCCTGAGAATACAGACGAGACAAGGGTGAGGCCTGGGGCTCCCTGGGGTGGGAAGGACTGTGCTGCTTCTGAGTCTAGATGCCACTGAGACTTACTAGCTGTTGAGGTTGGCTCTGTGGCTGAGGAGCTAGGCTGTACAGAGGATCCTGGGAATGACACAGGGAGAGGGTCAGGAGTGTCGGTGCCCATGGAGCCTCCACATTCACCCAGACTCCTCCAATTCTATCCTGTGGCCTCCTCAAGACTCTCCCTGCACTCTCCTGTTGTCTTCCAGATGCAGGTGATGGAGGAGGGAGTGGAGCCCCTGTTGGCCTTCTCCCCTGTGAGGGTGAGACCCTCTGCTGACCCTCCTCCAGATCTCCTCACCCCATCCCAGCCCAGAACTTTCCTGGGGCAGGGCCCTGAGCTAACCCTTTGATCTCAGAGAGGACAGGATCAGGAGTCTTCACCTGAGACCATGAGCTCCAGTGGGTCACTGAGTCCTGACCACACCTGGGGGTTGTTCCTGTAATAGCCATAGCATCTGAATATCCACCTGTGCCCAGGGGTCACGGGGCCCACAGTGAACAGGGGCTGGAACTGCCCATTGGAGGGAGGCTGTGAGTCCAATGTCCAGGAGAGCTTTTGTTCTCCTTCCTTGATCAAAGTAAACCTGCCAAATTCCTCCCGTGACCCACACAGGAGGGTCACATTCCCCCCTGAGGTCACCACAGGGCTCGGCAGGGCTGAGAGGGTGGGTTTGCTGTAGACTCCTAGGAGAGAAGGAGGCAGACATGTTAAATGGGGCTCTCACCTCCCACAACACCCCTGGGCTGGGCTATGAGAGGGAGACACCCCTGAGAGCAGACCCCCTTTCTGAGGGCTGAGCTTGAGGCTGGGACCCCAGGAGGCCTCTCACCTGTCACCACCAACTCCAGGGTGTCACTGCGATCTGACCATCCAGCAGGGGTGTAATAGTTACACCGATATCCCATTGCATACAACTCTGACATATATCGGATGTTGAACTTGGCCTTGTTCCCAGGCTCCAGTGGTTTCTGTCTGTCCCAGAAACTTTCCTGTTTTTCCAGTCGGTATTCCTGGGCATCCAGTGTCCCCTGACACCAGATGGTCACAGGGCTCCCCCAGGTTATCACAGAGTCTGGTTCAGCCCAGATGATGGGTTTGGGGAGGGTTCCTGTTAGGAAATCAGAGGCTGGGTCCCAAGACATGTCCCACCCCTCAGATCCCAGCTTTCAGCCCAGGACTCTCCAGATGTTCCCCCTCAGTCAGCTCAGGGCTACTATTCCTCATCCTCAGCTGCCTAGGGGTGTCTCCTTGCACCCACTGAGGAGGAGGGACCTAGGAGAGCTGGGGACAGACTCACCTGCCTGCACATGGGTCCCAAGGCTCAGACTCAGCCCTGGAAGAGAGTTCTCTGTGAGAGATTTGTCCCCAGAAGGCTGAGCATGCCCTCTCCTTCACAGGAGCCTCCTGAGACCCTGGGGTCTCCTGATAGAACAGGGCCTGGATGTGGGGTGGGTCCTTCCCTCCCTTCCCAACCCTCCCTCCCTGCCCAGACCAAGGTGTCCCCTGCCTCTCCTCACATCTCACCAAGGCAGAGCAAGGCTGTGAGGGTGGAGATCATGGCTGGGCACTCAGATGGAGGAGACCAGGGTGCCCTCAGAACTGACACAAAGGATGTGGCCACTCAGTGACTGGAGGCTTCCTGTCATGGGACTGTCACATGAGCAGCTCCACAGTAAGGGGAGCTTCCCTCTCCGGGAGTCTGGTTCTCATTTCCCCAGGGCCAGGGCTGGGGCAGGCTACAAGCTCTCTGGGGACATTTAAGACAGAAGTGGGGTCTCTCCTGATCCCTGGCTATGGTCTTCTGGTCTTAAATCCTTCCTGCCCAAGCACCAACACAAAATAATTGAGTTGTACAATGTTCCTAATCATGGGAATACCTCACTGACCAAGTAGAGTGATACTCTTGAGTTTGCAGAGCTCAGATCATCATATCATATATTTCTAATGTGGTATCTTCCTATTGCTACTCTGACAAATTATTACAAGTTTAGAGGCTTAAGATGACACAGATTTATTATCTAACAGTTCTGGAGGTTAGAGGTCCAAAATGCATCTGTTGTCAGGTCTGTGTCCCTTCTGGAGGCTCCAGGAAGAGTCTCTTCTCTCACTTTCTCCAGTGTCTCCAGGCTATCTGCTTCCCTGACTTCCCACCCCTCCATCCTCAGAGCAGCAATCATGATCCCAACGTCTGCTTGTATCTTTTCTTCTCTGACTCTCTCCCTCTTGCCTCCTTCTTCCATCTGTAAGACCCGCTGTGATTACATTAGGTCCAGCTGGATAATACAAGATGATTTTCTTGCCCCACGGTCCTTAATTTAGTCACATTTACAAAGTCCCTTTTGCCAACTAAGGTACCATAGTCATAGATTCTGAGGATGAGGATGTGGACATCTTTGGGAGGTTATCATTGTGCTACCACATGTCTTCACACAGTCTGTTAGACAAATCTTGTATAAAGGACTTCTGTTTGATGACGGGGAACAGCTGGGCTTGAAGAGTTGGATGGTTGGCCAGTCAACACCCACTCATGACGGGCGCTGACATCACAGGGTAACCTGCCTGCTCCACCCAAGTGCTCAGTTTCTACTGCAGCCCCATAGCAATCTGGGAGCTGTGTCACTAATTGAGAACCACCTCTGCAGAAATGGCACAGTGTGACTTCAGAAACTTAATTGTCTCTGTATCTAATTTATCTATGGCTTCCTGCCAAATGCTCTGTGTAGGAACCTTATTTGCTTCAGATGCTGCAAACACTATTGTACCTGTTGGTAGCAGAGCTCAGGGTATCTGCTGCCTGGACTCATTGCCAAGACTTTTTTCTTTCTTGGCCCTACTCAAAACCCAGCCTTGCAGGGTACTTAATAATTGGGTTGAGGTAATACATCCAAGGAGGTACATACTGTCTCCAAATTTGAAGAGGCCCACAGGCCTTTCAGGTTTCTCTTATGAGGAAGAGGTCAGGTGGAGTGACCTGTCTTCACTTTGAATGGCCTCTTTCAGCATGCCTCATGTCCTCGTGACTGGACTCCTAGAAATTTTACTAAGACAGCAAAAACCTGAATTTGGAGGATGATTTATTCTGAAGCACATAGTCTCACATACTGTCTCTCATATTTGCTGCTTCCTGTTGAACAGGCCCAGTCAGTGCATTGTCGATGTGAAGGGCCTCCCCCCTGTGCAATGAAGAGGTGATCACGGTCCCTGCACACCAGTGGACAGAGGGCTGCAGAGTTAGCACAGACCTGAAGTTGGACAGTGGAGATGTGTTGCTGACTCTGAGCCTTTACAAATAGACACCTAGAAGACACCCTTTTCCCAAATCAGCAGCTGCACACAAGTCCAGGGGATGTGTGAATTTTCTCAATTTTTTAATTTTTATTTATTTATTTATTTGAGACAGAGTGTCACTATGTCACCCTCAGTAGTGTGCCATGGCATCACAGCTCACAGCAACCTCAAACTTTTGGGCTTAAGTGATTCTCTTGCCTAGCCTCCCAAGTAGCTGGGACTATAGGTACCCGCCACAATGCCTGTCTATTTTTTAGTTGTAGTTGTCATTGTTATTTGGCAGGCCCAGGCTGGATTTGAATCTGCCAGCTTCAGTGTATGTAGCTGGAGCCCTAGCCGCTGAGCTACAGGCACTGAGCCTTGATTTTCTATAGTAATGAAGCCTCAAGAGGAAATTGAGTCTTCTCAGCTGCAATTAAAATCTCCATCTTATTTAGAAGAATCTACTGCCATTCTCTACAGGCCAAATAGGGGAATGAAATAAGCACGTGGAAGTCCTGATGGAGTTGCTTTCTCCACAATGTGGAATTACTGTGGTTTCACTATTTGGTTAGGGGGAAGCTTTCCCAGTGCCTCCCACCATTGCATCTCTTATTCCATGAGTTGCAAACCAGCCCCAGTTTCTAGGGATGTCTTTATGACTTGAGGATCCAGAACTAATGAAGCAATCGCAGGTGAGTTCAGAGACCCAAGCTGTGGATCACCTGATCTCCATAAGTCTCCACACCAATTGGCCAACTCCAGGGTCCCTGCACTTTCTGAGGTCTCCATGAGTAATAGGAAGTTCATTAAATGGTAAGGTCAACAATCAATGTTTTGGTTAAAAAAAAAAAAGGAACAAAACACATTACTTTGTTAGAAATAGAGAAAATATTGGGAGAAGGTATAAAGTATCTAGGACTTTCAAGGAAGTGGCTAATCCTATATCTGAAACTGATTTTATGGTGTTTCCAACACATTCAATGTCTGTTTGTGTCTAAATAAATAATTCTTTCCATTGGGGAAGGATGTGTACTTCATAATTTGTCATATGGCTTTTTTAGACAAACAGAAGAAATTAAGCAAATAAAATATCTCATTAAATTACAAGCCATATCTTTTTCACCACTTAATCAAATCACCAGCATCCCTCACACTGTGCTCCAGCATGTAAAATACAATACGTGAACACTTACATGAGAAATCAATATATTATTAATAATAAATGATGAGGCCAGGCAAGGTGGCTCATGCTTGTAATGCCAGCACTTGGGAGCTTGAGGGGTGTGTGTTGTCTGAGCTCACACGTTCAAGACCAGCCTGATCCAGAGCGAGACCCAAAATAGCTGGGCATTGTGGTGGGCACCTGTAGTCCCACCTACTTGGAAGGCTGAGGCAAGAGGATCTCTTGAACCTAAGAGTTTGAGGTTGCTGAGAGCTACGCTCTACCAGGTTGCTGGTAGAGCTAGAATCTTAGCTCTACCAAGGGTGACCAAGTGAGACTCTGTCTCAAAAAAGAAATGATGGTTAATCTATTAACTGATTGTCAATGCTTAAGTTAAGAATACTTATTAATTAATAGTCAATTAATAGTACATCAATGATGAGATTTCTTTAAGGAAACAAAATTAGTAGCAAAATAATTCATTAACTAATTTGTCACCAATGCTAATTTAAAAATATTCATTAATGAATAATAAATAGACAACATACCTATGAGGAGACTAATGAGGAGGATGCATTTCTAGTGGTGAAATTATAACATCTTCCTTAGATTGTCATTGATGCTTAGTTTAAAAATAATTATTAGTATGTGACAAATTAACAACATACCAGTGAAAAAACTAGTTAGGAAAAATTATGACAGTGAAATTTAGGAATTATTCTAAATGTAACAAATGATGATAATTAGCATGTGACTCACTGTCCTTCCACATGGAGTTCAGTGGAGCTGGGCGGTGAGTTTTGAGGGCAAGATGACTTTCCTGTCTGCCCCCTGCATGGAGAGTGGAGAGTAAAGTGCCCTGAGGTCCTTGACTAAGAGGATGCTGTGGGTGGACATGCACACATCACCCTCAGTCTGTTTCTCAACATTGACACTCACAGGAAACAAAACAGCTATTTCCCAACACATCGGTTTCTGCAGTGGTCTCAGATGAGGTGCCTAGCTTTGCCTTTTCAGAAGGCCATTTCTGCCTGTCATAAGCCCGAGTTCTGTGTTGCAGACATTTCCCAAATGTGTCATCCAGGAAAGACAGCTCCGTGCTGGCTTTAAGGCTGAGGGTCAGAGCGTAATGGCTTCTGTCCAAGGTGTTGCATCTGTCCCCACTTCGGTGGTCTGTGTTCATCTCCATGTCCTCCAAGGTCACAGAATACTGTTTTGAATAATCCTGTTTAAAGTAGGAGTATGAACGGGGACCTTTAGGGTGCCTTTTCTCACAGCTGTTGGTCAAAGTTAGTGCTGATTTGTGGAGATGGAGAAGAAGGGGCTCTGCAGAGGAGGAAACCATGAGTGAAACCATGGGAGGAGGTTTGTCCAGTGACACTTCCTGATTATGTGCTTAGGTGCGGGTTACACACTTGTGGGTGGTATGGCACTCAAGTGACACTGTCCTCATTGTGTTCCTTACCAGTGATTCTTACTTTGATAGCTTGGCAAACTCGGCATCCACCAGGTTTCGCCACAGGAAAGTTGTTATTTATCCTTTGTAATTACTATTAATTTGGGGGAAATACTTTAACACAATGTGGATAACATGTTCCTCATTCAATTGTCACTTACTAATATTATCAGATGCTGAAGGTTATGATGTAGCAAAAGCTTTCTATTCTCCCCAATATAGACTTGCATCAAATAACATTGTTGGGGGGGTCACAATGTATGGCACACCTCTTGGGGGTGGGGCACAATTATCAGAGGGACTTTACCTAACACATATAATCAGTGTAACCTAATTCTTTGTACCATTAAGAATCCCAAACAATAAAAAATTAAAATAACGTTGTTTATAATATACCATTGCTTTTACTTTTTAGTTTCATAGATTTAGGGGATACACGTGCAGCTTTGTTACATGCATATATTGTGTAGCGGTGAAGTGTGGGTTTTTAGTGTACCCCTCACCTGGATAGTGTATATTGTACTCAATGGGTAACTTCATTCCTCACTCAGAGCACCCCTCTCCAAATGAGGAGTCTGCAGTGCCTCTTTTCCTACTCTGTGTGTCCGTGTGCTCCCATTGTTTAGCTCCCACTTGTAAATGAGAACATGTAGCATCTGACTTTCTGTTTCTGAGTTAGCTCACTTAGGATTATGGCCTCCAGCTCCATCCATGTTGCTGCAAAAGATGATGCCATTCTTTTGTATGGCTTGATAGCTCTTTATCCAGTCATTCCTTGATGGATATTTAGGTTGATTCTATCTCTTTGCTACAGTGAATAGTTCTGTGATGAACATACGCATGCAGGCATCTTTTTTACATAATACTTTCTTTTCCTTTGAGTAGATCCCTAGTAGTCAGCTTGCTGAATTTAGTAATAGCTCTATTTTTAATAGTTTGAGAAATATCTGTAGTGTTTTCTACAGAGGTTATGCTAATTTACATTCCCACAAAGAGTGTATATAAAGGCTCGGCACCCGTAACACAATGGTTATCACGCCAGCCACATGCACTGAGGCTGGAGGGTTCAAACCAGGCACAGACCAGCTAAATAACAATGACAACTGCAAGAACAACAACAACAAAATAGCTGGGCATTGTGGCAGGCACCTGTAGTCCCAGTTACTAGGGAGGCCGAGGCAAGAGAATTGCTTAAGGCTTAAGTCTAAGAGTTTGAGGTTGCTATGAGCTGTGACGCCATGGCAATCAACCAAGGATGACATACTGAGACTCTGTTTCAAAAAAAAAAAAAAAAAAAGAGTGTATATAATTAACCCCTTTCCTCCACATCCTCAGCAAGATCTGTTGTTTTTGATTTTTTTAATCATAGTCATTTAGACTGGTATAAGATGGTATCTCAGTGTGGTTTTAATTTGTATTTTTCCAATGGATTCATGATGTTGAAAACTTTTTCATGTTTGTCAGACACTGATATGTCTTCTTTCAAGGGGTATCTGTTCATGCCATCTGCCCACTTTTTAATGGATCTGGGTTTTATAGTTGTTTAGTTGAGTTCCTAGCAGATTCTGGATATTAGTTCTTTGTCAGATACACAGATAGCTAGTATTTTTCTTCCCATTTTGTAAGTTTCTCTTTTACCCTGTTGATGATTTATCTTTCTGTGAAGAAGCGCTTTAGTTTAGTTAATTAAGTGCCATCCATAATCTAAATTCTCTTTCTGTTATTTCCATGATTTCCTTATAAATGGGATCTTATATGGTATCTGTGTTGTGGTCTTTGAGGGGGAGGATGTTGACCTTCTATGACTTTTCATGTTGCTAGGATTTGTTTTGTTGGTTCCTCCTCATGTGTGATTTCTTCTTTATTTACTTCTCTCACTTCCTCCTTCTCTTTCCTCTTCTTTGCCTCCATGCTTTGATGTCTAAATGGCCCTGTATCAAAGGATACAGGGGTGAAATGGAGAGAAAAGAAGAGAGGGGGGAAAGGGAAAGAGAAAGAGAAGTAGGTGGGTGATGTGGCCGGCAAGTGCAACACTCTGGGAAGCCATGGCGGGAGGATCATCTGAAGTCAAAAGCTTGGGACTAGCCTGAACAAGAGCAAGATCCTATCACCACTAAAACTAGAAAAAAATCAGTGTGCAGTGATAGGCACTTGCAATTCTAGCCACTCAAGAGGCTGAGGAAGGAGAATGGCTCATACCTAGGGGGTTGAAGAAGCTGCTATGAGCTTGCCCAGAACACAGAGCAAAACTCTGTCTCAAAAAATAAAATAAATAGGCTCAGCACCTGTAGCTCAGTAACTGAGGCTCCAGCCACATACACTGGAGCTGGTGGGTTCGAATCCAGCCTGGGCCTGCCAAACAACAATGAAGACTACAACCAAAAAATAGCCAAGCATTGTGATGGGCGTCTGTAGTCCCAGCTACTTGGGAGGCTGAGGCAAGAGAATCGCTTAAGCCCAAGAGTTTGAGGTTGCTGTGAGCTGTGATGCCATGGCACTCTACCAAGGGCCATATAGGGAGACTCTGTCTAAAAAAAAAAAAAAAAAGAAGAAAAAGAAAAACAAAATAAAAATGTCTACGTACTTTTGTATATTTAAGGTTAATATGATCCTCTTTTATGCTCTAAAGAGGTAACAGAAGAAAATAAGAAAAAGGAAGAGATATTTTAGTTGTAATTGCTATGATCTTGGCTGTCTAGGAGAGTTTTGAGAGAAAGAAAAGAAGAAAGTCATGAGAAAACAAAGAAAAAGAGGTCAGGTGCTGTGGCTCATGCCAGTAATCCCAGCACTCTGGGAAGCTGAGGTGGGTGGATCCCTTGAGCTCAAGAGCTCAAGACCAGCCTGAGCAAGAGTGAAACCCTGTCTCTACTAGTCTCTCCTAAAAATGGTTAAACTAGCCAGGCATTCTGGTGGGTGCCTGTAATCCCAGCTACTCGGGAGGCTGAGGCAGGAGGATCACTTGAGCCCAGGAGTTTGAGGTGGCTGTGAGCTATGACACCACAGCACTCTACCCAGGGTGACAGAGTGAGACTCTGTCTCAAAAAAAAAAGGGAAGGAAGGCAGGAAAGGAAAGGGAAAAAGGAAAAATAATATTTTAAGAATGAAGTACACGACGAGGTGCTCCAGTATTAGGCGGAAAATTAGTAAGAACACTAGGGCGCGGTCTAGCGTTAGAAACAAAAACAAAAACAAACAACTACATCAACTTCTGAATTGCTTGGGGGAAGGAAGTTTCCAGTTGGTGACCGTGGAGATGTGGACTCGTTTTTTTCCTGTTTTTATTCTGGGCGTGGTAGCTGCGCGAGCCTTGAGGCCCGGAGGAGAGGAGGGAATGCGGCCCTGAAGACCACGCGGGGTTTTGTAGGGAGGTGCCGGGGTGCCACCCTGCGGTCTGGGATGGGTGCGGGCTGTGTGGGAGGTGGGGCCCCCACAGTCCGGCCTGCGAGTCCGCCCAGGGATGGCTGTCCCAGCCTAGCAGGTGGAGTCTAAGCTGGGTTTGTGCTGTGTCCCTGGAAGACTGCTCCAAACTCGCTCAGGACTTGGGTGATCTCTGCTCCCCTCGCGCGGCTCCCGTAAAACGGCGGCGGGCGGCTGGTCTCCGGTCGGGCAAACTCCACGTCCAAATCCACCCAGATGCTGCTCCAGTGAGGGTCCAGATGCAGGTGTCGGCTCTGTCCCCAAGCTGCCCTGGACAAACACTGTCTCTCCCGCCCTCCACCAAAGGGCCCGCTTTTGCTCCCCTGGAGTCTCGTGGGGCCTCAGTTCCTTCTGGTTTCATGCCACACCCCACTCCCGGAAGAATGGCGCACCCCGTCCCTCCCGCGGATTTATCCGCCCCCCAGGGTCCCCTGGATTCCACATTTTAGGCTCTGTCCTTGGGACACTGTGTCCCTTGCACCTGCTCTCGGTGCAGGCCTCCCGCTCCTCTAATCCTTTTCATTCCTGGTGTCCCACGCTGTCTCTCTGGGCCTTTGCCATCCTGTTTCTGGGCAGGACAGTCCAGATGGAGGCGGCTGGACCATCCTCTTCCCTAACTCACCCAGAGCGGCTAATGAGATGTCTTTAAACCGCCACCTTGGAGCCCCTCTCAGATTTCAACATAATTGAAACCCAGAAGTCACTTATTTCACAAGCAGCTTTCTTCTTCTTTTATTTTCTTTCTTTCTTTTCTTCTTCTTTTTTTTTGAGAAGAGAAGTTTATTATTTGTTGACGAATGAGGAGGCTGCCCTACACTTGTCTGAAAAAATACCAGCGCTCCCCACTATTTGTGTATTTTTGAGTTTGTTGTATTTAATTTTGAGGACTTAGTCATAAACTCTGCCTAGTCCAATGTCCAAGAGAGTTTTTCCTATGGTTTTTATAGTTTCATGTATTACATTTAAATCTTGAATCCACCATTGTTGATTTTTAAAATTTTCATTTTAATTTATTATTATTATTATTATGAGCCAGAGTGTCACTTTGTCACCCTCGGCATAGTGCCGTGGCGCCATAGTTCACAGCAACCTCAAATGCTTGGGCTCAAAGGATCCATATGCCTCATTCTCTTGAGCGAGGACTACAGGTACCCACCACAACGCCTGGCTAGTTTTTCTATTTTTATTTATTTTTATTTTTTACAACTAATAAACTTGTATTTAGACATACATCAGTTCCTGAATATTCATGTTTACAACCATTTGTTAATTTGCCCACTCAGCCCTGTCATTTTCTGAAGCAGTCTTTGTTGTCTAAATCTTTTTAATCACCTAAAACCCAGGTGATGTTTATGTCTATTTCCCCTCTAAATGTTTACAGCTACTTAACAGTATGTGCCTGCTTAACATAGACAAATATGTGCTTTTATCAATACATACATTGTTTAGTCTGTACAGTAAATTATTTGGCAAAATACAAATAGAGCATCCATCCTCTGTAATATATCTACTGGTCTCTCTATCAACTTAACTAATTTCAATTATTTATCTTCTCATACTACCCCCAATCCAAAGCTTCTGCTTCCCATCCCAAATACTGTTCCACAAGCTCTGATATGCTCAACCCTACCCCCAATCCCTACATACACATTGGACCATTAAGTCTCTTTGCTACCTACAATATGGAAGGGCCTTCCTGGTTATATTCTTATACCAAGAATCATGTAAAACATTGCCAGTTCAACAAATGTTTACTAAGTGCCTCTCAAGAATTCCACTGAATTAATGGAAGGTTATCGAAGGTTACTAATTTTAAAAATATATGGTGTACAGTCCATTAACAGTTATACCAAAACTCCAACAGTTTCAGAATATCCAATACAAATATGTAATCGTAGTTTTGGCAAAAAAAAAGATAAATCAGTCATGTTAACTTCAATTATGATAAATAATTATATACTGGTTTGCAGTATGTATATGATAGGAAAGACTTCTGCAACTGAGAAAGTAACACCCATGTGACCACGTGATATGATTTAAATCAAGACCTATCTGTATTGTGAGGTTTTAAAAAAATGTATCTTAAAAATCTTTTTGCAAAATGGAGAGACATCTGTGATTTCCTTGATGAAGACATTTACAGAGACTACAAAGAGATTTCTTCTGAAACACAAACGATCTGCTTTCCAGTGTTACCTCCTGTCATCCTGGATTGGAATGCAGCTCCCATGTTTCCAGTCCTTTTATCACAGTCTCTTTGACTTTAATTTTCCTTCTTTAAACCATTGACTCAGTTGTAAAATGCCAGGTTCAAATTTGTCTTTATAATTTAACACCAGAAATCTTTCTCTTGTGATATTTCTTTCTTTCTGAACTGCCTCTATTGCACGGGGCAGTGGCAGAGGCTAAGGCACATCGTTGTTGTACTGAGAAATTTGATCACATAGGATGATGTGGCTGTTCTGATTCATCTGACTTATCACTTTATCACTGATGTCACTGCCAACATTGTCAAAATAAATGTCCAGTCCAGCTGGGCATAATTCATGGAGTTGTTCTGCCACATTTCCTTTTTAATAATTAATTGCAGCATCAATGCCCAGTTCGGAGGTCAAAAGAAGGCATTTCTCATGTTTTCCACAAATTCCTGCCACTCTGGAACAACCCAGCAAATGGCCAATCTGCCCAGCCAAGAATCCACAGGATCCTTCAGCCCCAATGACAACCACTGTCTGATTAGATCCAGCAGTTATATGACCTTATTCCTATACCCAATCAAGAAAGCTAAACCAGGCATACCTATAGGACCTTATTCCTATAACCAATCAAGGAAGTCATACCAGGCATACAGCTCCAAGAAAATATGAAAGGTGTCCATCCACAAGTTGTGGGTCTACCTGTTCAAGGCCATTTCCATCCAGAATAACCTTGGTTTGCCAAGGCCAATAAAAAGAAGTCACAAAATTGCCTTTAGTTAAATTTATGTGTTGGCTTTCTTCTATAATTCCAATTCCTATACCATCAACCACTTGAGACAGCTGCCAAGGTATTGTACAATCAGTGCCAGTGTCTTCTTTCATTCTGGAATGCATGTAAGGATCCACAGAAAGATAAAGAGTTCTAACTTGCACTTGTCTTTCATTGATATTACCTGGTAAAGTGACTTTTTCCATTTGGAAATTCTCTGCCATCGGATTACCATTTTTTCCAGGTCAGGAATTCAATATCACTCTTTGTACAATCATCGCTCTGTCTGTGCAGTGGTCTCACAAGATTTCTGTTTAAAATAACTCCTTCCACAGCCCCAGCTCAGCAGCCTGTTGTACCTAGATTTTCTATTTTTAGTAAAGACGGTTCTTGCTCTGCTCAGGTTTGTCTCTAATTCCTGTGCTCAAGGGATCCTTGGCCTCCCAGAGTGCTAGGATTATAGGCGTGACTTACCACTCCTGACCAAAAATATGTTTTTAATTAATTTTTAATTGACAAATGTATTTATGAAGTATGATCTTAAGGTACAAACGATAAGAAAAACAAAAAGAATATTTTTTTCTTCCAGGCCAGTTTTTCTAGAGGTTTCTTTAAGAGGCGAAGGAAGCAGGTGACAAGCTATGGTGGGAATTATTTGTAAATGATTATGTTCTTCCCTTTGGCCTTCCAGAAAATTCTTACTTCATTCTCTTTATAACAAAGCTGGTTGTCACTGCTCCTGGCCACTCCTGTCTCTGCTGTCTGCTGTCCCTGAGTATACACAGGAAGGTGCAGGCAGGTGACCAGTGGCTGTTTCTACTTCACTCACTCAACTACCTACAGAAGTGTAAGAAACCAGGCACAGAAAGACCAATACGACACAATCTCATGACTCAGAGTCTAAGCAAGTCTACTAGCTGGGCTCAGTGACTCACACCTGTAATCCCAGCACTCTGGTAGCCCAAGGCTGGTGGATTTCTTGAGCTCAGAAGTTCAAGACCAGCCTGAGCAACAGTGAGACTCCATCTCTACTAAAAATAGAAAAACTAGCTGGGTCTGGTGTCAGGGGCCTTGGGTCCCAGCTACTTGGGAGGATGAGGTAGGAGGATTGCTCAAGCCCAAGAGTTGAAGTTGCTGTGAGCTGTGATGATGCCATGGCACTCTACCCAGGATGACAAAGTTAGACTCTGTTTCTAAATAAATAAATGAATAAATAAGAAAATAAATAAAAATAAACTAAAAAAGTCTAACTCATGGAAGCATGGGGTAGAACGATGGTTACCAGGGACTGGGGGTTGGGGCATTGGGGAAACCTGGGTCAGAAGATAAAGTTTCCATTAGGCACAAGGAATAAATTTTTGGGATCTATTGCACAGCACAGGGACTATAGTCAATAACAATGAATTCAGTATTTCAGAAGGACTAAAACAGTACATTTTAAGTGTTTTTACCACAAAGAGGTGATAATTATGTGAGGTGAAAGGTATGTTAACTAGCTTTATTTAATCATTCCATAGTATGTACATATGTCATAATGTCATACTGTACCATATAAATATATAATTGTTATTAGTCAACTAAAAACAGAAGAAAAGAAAACAAAGATGTTAACAAACACGCCCCCCCCCCCATAGTCCGGGGTGGTTTCCTTCTTTAGGCAGCTGCTGTGTTAACTATCTCACTGCTGGACGCTCACTGAGCATCAGCTGTCACGGGCATGTCCTGCAATGATCTGGAAGTGTGGTTTGTTCTGGGCAGTGACTAAGTTTTTTTTTGGCTCAGTTCTGTCAGAAGGAAAAGAAGAGCTTCTAATTTCAGAAGTGAAACACAGTGTGGGAGGAGGAAGAGGAATCAGAGGAATGCAGAATAAATTTTGTCTTACGGTCCAGGTGGCAAACAAGCAGATATTTGCAGAAGGGCTAAAAGTCAAAATGCCAGAAACTTCACTAAATCCACTGAAATTTGTTCTAAGGCACAAGCTTTTAGTATGGCACTGTATACCCCTTTGGGTTACTGTTGATTTCCAGTTGGGTCTGGTGGGCAGCTCTTTTGGCCTCAGAATCTCGTGGACTTAACCTACTTCATGGATGACCATGCATTTCCCAACATTTATGTGTAATGACCCTATCTAAAATAATTTTAGCCCCAAACTTGAAGAATCTGATAATTTCTGGGGAAAACTTCAAACAGTGGGAAAAAGAAACCCACAGACATATTCCCAAGCATCTCATCTTATGGAAGAATCATCCTGGATGGCAGTCTGTACAGAGACATCCTGGTGTGGACTTGTCCACATCACATGCACAGTGACCTAAGTGATACACATAATTTCAGGAAGTCCTTTCCTTCACCCTGTCCCTCTCCCACTCCCCTGGTCTTGATTTCTAAACAAACTATTTGCCCTCATGTCCTTGTCTTAGGTGCTACATTTAGAATAACCCACACTAAGACAAGGGCTGGAGAATGCTATGAGTTGTTTCCTTTTCAATAACCTTATCCCTTTTCTAAGCTCAACATCCCTCACCTTAACAATCCTAGAACTTCTTGGATTTTTCCTGTTTATTCACCCCTCCCTTTGCCATTCAGTAAATCTCACCCCTCCTCGTTGAAGAAACATTTAAGTACATCAACCTGTGGCCATCCCAGGACATGAAGAGATAAAGTTGAGGAAAGCAGATATACTCACTGCTCTTATGAATGAAATAATCACATAAATGAGTGATTCATGTAATGAAATGATCACAAAAATAAGTCTCAATTTGGAAGTAGAGTTAATTAGTCCCATGAAGAAAAGGATGGCAGGGTAAGATGAAGAAATGACCTAGCTCGTGGAATTTGGGATTGAGGATGGTGAAGGTAAACTAAGGTGTACATCAGATCTGAATAATGACTGGCTGTATCTGAATGAAGCAATGGCGTGCATGGGGAAAGAGAGAGAAGTACTGCAGAGTATCTTGGGCAAAGGACTTCTGGTGGGTGGATTATAGCATGTTAGAAAAGATAAAAATACTACAGAGTTTTTAACTGTAAGTGATTCTGAATGTATTTTACACTAGAATTAAGCTTTTGTTTAGACACTAAAAACAGGACATTCTTGGAATAAATGATGAATTTCCAGTTTAGATTTGGGACATGAGTATCCTGGAATTCACATGAACCTAAGTTTCTTTCTTTTTTTTTTTTTTAATTATTTTTTATTGAGTCATAACTGTGTACAATAATTCAGTCTTGGAGTATAGTATGCGGGCTTCCCATACAATCGGAGATATTTTTATCAACCTGATTAATATAACATTCATGATATTTTCTCATTTACTATGTGAAAACAATTTTGATCCGTATTTAGAAGATTTCTCCTGACCCTTCACATATGCACCGCAAGTGTGATCACACCCTTTATCATCTCTCCCCCCACCCTCTCCCTCCCCTTCCCTCCCTCGCCCCTTTCTCCATCTTATTGTGCAATAAGTGGGTTGTAGCCTTCGCTTGAAAGATATAAATTTGCTTCATATTAGGGGCGTATACATTGGATACTTTTTCTTCCATTCTAGAGATACTTTGCTAAGGAGAACATGTTCCA